>ML786583.1:276335-292697 GCA_009831015.1 Picea engelmannii | reverse complement strand
CGTTATAGAAGACAACACATTACTAACCAACATGTCGATGCTTTGGGAACACTAGAGCACCAGGGCGTTCAATCTAACAAAGTGCACCGCTAAATTTATATCTTATAAAATTTAGCATAGCAATGCATCCATGTTAACCAAATGCATAGGTGTTGTTAAAATAACAACACCAAAAAAAATAATGAACAACTTGGCATAGCAGCGTGTCTCATAGGATGCCCCATTACCAGTGCTCCATACAACACAACACAGCACTAAACAAAATGTCGGTGCTCCAATAACACAATAGCACCGGTGTTTTCATGTTAACACGTTGCACCACTTAATTTGCAATAAAACAATTTAACCTAGTGGTGCCCCTAGGTCCAAGAAACACACTGGTGTTGTAAAGAGCATGACATTGGGTCGAATATTTCACAATCTAGCAGTGTGGTGCATCTTATGGGATGCACCGCTAAAATATGTGTCAGTGCGACAATGAACATGGACCATTGGTTCATAAACTCTAACAATACACACCAGTGTCGTTCAAAGAAAAAGCACTTCGATAATTTTTTTAAAATAAACATAGTGATGCATATTCTGTGACACCTCGTCACTAATGCATTATAAAAGATGACATGTCGCTAAATAAATTTTCGGTGCTCCAATAACACGGTAACATCAGTGCATTCACATTAACACATCACACCGTTTAATTTGCAATCAAACAATTTAACCTAGCGGTGCCCCCAAGTCCAACAAACTGTAACGTCCCCAACCACCCCAGGATGGTCTACGTCACTCAAACGCAACTCATTGGTCCTCTTAATCAACCAACTGGAACATTTCCAACATACTACTGAGCAATGCTACTCCAAAAATCCACTGCGCAAATTCCACTCTAAACCCAATTCTGCGCAATATGTGCATACTAACTTTCTCCTTTAATTACAACATTAAGCAACGAAAGTAACTCTATAACTGTGTGCACCAACATATTGATCACACAGCACAATCGTATGCGCAACCATCTTGGCATCATGTGCCAATTCTGATTTCACTGTGTGCAAAGTCTATTTCCTTGAACGCACACACGAATTCCAGTCTCTTGTGCACACAGACTACTTTCCTGGACACCCAACCACCTAATCCTCTTTTTGAAGACTCGTAACCAAAATCACAAGATTAACTTAACATGCAAGGCTATCATCAACTCACATACTCATGCACAACTGCAAATACAGGCTATAAGTACCATACTTACATGTGCAAGCAACATTAAACAGAATAACAACAATTACTTATATGCGACTATATACAAGAATTAACCCATATCAAGCATAAACAAATAAGCACACAATAAACAAGACAAGAACATAAGGAACACTTATATTTTATGAAATTCACCAACTGCACGGATGACGCCAACAACACTTAGACTATGTTGCTCTTGAGCTTTCAGCAACAGGTCACCCTCGAGTTGGGGCTTAACTCCACCGGGGAAAAAGGGTTCCTAGTGACAGGCTAAGGTCTGATACTCAACAGAATTGCTCAGTCCAAGGTGATTGTTGCTGCAACTAGCCTACAATATGTCATTCCCCATGCACATGTCACACCCAAGGAAGTGTGACCCGTCTCTTCTCAATAGTCCTTCAACTGCCCCACTTCCCTTCCAAGGTTACCAACAACAGTGCGGACATAAAGTCTATGAACCCTATGACTAATGCTCAGTGCACCAGAGAACAACTCTCAACAAACTCTCACCTAGAGAGTATGCTCACGGGTTTGACAACCCACTTCTCAACAACCAATCTCTAACCCATAGATTCTTCTCATGGGCCTAACAACCCGTCTCTTCGATAGTAAACTATGATTACATCCCCTCAACTCCTTACAAGCTTCTCTGTGCAGATAAGGTAATAATTGGATTTTCCATACAGTCTGACCCCCTTCTGCTCACGAGATCCTGAAACATGAATCCTCCTCTGAATAATGGATAATAATGAAAAATTCCCCCAAGATATACACTAAGGCCAACAATATGTATTGCATGCCTTCAACTTGACACTTGTCACCTTCAGAAGTAGCTATAAGCCACTTGGTAAGTCATTCCCATCCCTCAGAAACATAGGGTAAATAATATATCCGTAAGGTTACACTTTTTCAGAAATATTATTAAAATATTTCCCCCTTTTCCCCTTTTTGGTGGAGTTGTCCCCCCATCTCTTTTCATTTGAGTCTGTATGTGCGCAATGATGTAATATTACTAATAATTGTGATTATATTTACATGGATAGGTGCGCTGGTCTATCTGCGTCCCGGCTTACCAACCTCATAATCACACAGGCTCTCTTGCCTCAATACATATACAATCATATATAAGTCATCTATGCGCGCACTCCCAGGTCATTACCGCACACTTACCCAAGTGTGCGCAACACAACGCAATGTGCGCACTTACCCAGGTGCACGCAACACATAAATTGTGTGCACCATGTCTTTGATAACACTTCTCCACGCACTACTCAGATGTGCACAACACCGAAACTCAGTGCCAACAACTCACCATCCTAAATGTACAGTTACATTTACAATTGCTACCAATGACTCACCAACCTATATGTACAATTACAAAGGGTTCGGATCAGGGACATTACACAAACGCACTGGTGTTGTAAAGAGTGTGACACTAGGTCGAATATTTCCCAATCTAGCAGCGCAGTGCATCTTATGGTATTCACCACTAAAATACGTGGCAGTGCAACAATAAATATGGACCACCTGTGCATAAACTCTAAAAGTACGCATTGGTGTCGTTCAAAGAAAAGCATTGCAATAAATTTTAAAAAATAATCATAGCAATGCATCTCTTGTGACGCCTCGTCATCAATGCGCTATAAAATCCAATGCACTGTTAAATAAAATGGTGGTGCTCCAATAATACGGTAGCGATGGTGCATTCATATTAACACATCACACTGCTTAATTTGCAATAAAACAATTTAACCTAGTGATGCTCCTAGGTCCAAAAAATCCACCAGTGTTGTAAAGAGCACGACACATGGCCAAATATTTCACAATTTAGCAGCATGATGCATCTTATGGGACGCATCGCTAAAATAGGTGTTGGTGTGACAATAAATGTGGAGCACCAATGCATGATAGTAACAACACCGCTATGTGGTGTTGTTTTTCTGATATAGAACATTGATGGCAATGTGCACTTATTATTTTAGGCGTAGTGATTACTTTCCTACATTTTTTTGCAAACATAAATTAATTTTTGTTTTTGTTAAATACAAGTTATTTATATACATGTGTGTTTTATAATTTCAATTCATTATATATATATATATATATATATATATATGCCTAAAAGTATTTGTATATGAATCAGAGATGACGATGACGAGAGGAGGAGGAGGAGTGACAATAGCAGCAACGGGTCGAAACATACACCTTTGTACATGAGCATGAGGCCCAAGAGAGGGAGAGGGAGAGGGAATTGTTCATTTTCCCTATTACACCATAGACATGTACCCTTTCAAAGGATGTTGGCCTCCTCAAGTTTTATGAGGAGGGTACATCCCTTTAAGGGAACTCTCTGTTGTTACAACAGTTGATTCGTCGTTGGGATCATGGTCGAAAGACATTCAGGGTCGGTCATAATCTATGGTATCGGCCCATGGAAGAGGATGTTTATTTCATAATTGGGTTGTCTATAAGGGGGGAGGTTTGGCCCCAGTTCCCTGATCCATCGCATGGTATTGTAGGACAGACCGAGCTGGCACATGTGCAAAGATATGTCAATCTGGACATTCTTTCCATTTTGAGATTCCAGGTTCATGGTGGTCATATGAGAATGAGTTCATTTCATGGAGAGGAGGTTAGGTGCATTTGTCTTATTATCACGGCACCGTCACACTTTACCTTTGATGGGAAATGCATTAGTTTCCCTTTGAAGAATTATGTAGACAGTTTAGTGCAGAGGCCCTGATTGATTAGGTGGACGAAGATTTTTTTGAGACAATTTTTTTTTGCGTTGGATCGTTGTTGCGTCATTTTAGATGGGAGGAGATTCTTCCCATCTGTGTCATATTTATTTACATTATTTTTTGAGAGGGTTCATGCCATTCGACTAGGAGTATCCTACTTGCATGTTAGGCCTATGTTTGATGCACATATGTGCATATGGGGGCAATTGTTGCCCAAGAAGGGTTAGTCGAAGTTGTCGTGTAATTCAGTCAGTAGGGAGGTATGTAATTTTTTGGCTAGAGAGGACAATCCTATCCTTGATCTTGTACAATACACGTACGTGGGGATGGATTGGAGAGAATGTCCAAACATCCTATTTACAACAATCAAGCCACCAGATGAGAGAGGTAATATTATCATTATGTTTTGATAAATTTAGTTGCATATTTTTATTTCTTATGTAATGTACATGTAATTTATTGTAACATTTTGTTTCAATTATATGATTATTATTATCTATTGTTTTGCAGATATTGGCACATATGATGGGGATGTGTCTCCCCAATATGATGAGGAGATGGAGGAGGCAACAGAGCATCCTGCAACACATAGACCCGGCATGCCACGCATGTTGGATCCAAGAGTCCAGATAGAGGTGGTGGATTGCCTATGTTGTGTTATGGTTAGTCATGGAGTGGTACATGCACTAGTCCATTTCCTATTGATACTTATTTCAAGGAGAATGTAAAAAAAATAATTAATATAAGTTTATATGTTTAGAAAACTAAAGGATGGAGTGGAATAGGTGAAAGCCATGATAATTCCACTAGTTAAGGTTGGGAATGTCATTGAAGTTAGTAATGTCATCACCACAAGTGTGATTCCATAACTCATAGATGTTGCAAGAAGTTATTTTCTTGGAATTGTCCTTAGAAGTTCCATCAAAGTAAGTATATATTTATTTGAATTTTGAATTTTTCAAACATTAATAAAAAGTTTGAGGTTCGTTTTTTTAATATCATCATTTTTTTAAATAAAATATACTTTAAAATAAATATTTACTATTGTATTATACAAACACGTCACCAACTTTGTGATATCTCAATTAATTCTTAGTAATTCAAAGGTTCCTCAAGAGAACAATTTGCACTAAATAATGAGGACTTACAACTATTTATGAACCCTGCAATGTTCTCATGAATTTGTGAATGACCATCGAGATATAACAAGTTTGTTTTGTTAAAGTTTACAGAAGCATAACCATTCATGCACATACTATACATGGAAATGTTATGTTTGTATTAACAATATTCAAGTAATCATATCGACTATAAAAAGGACCATAATATGGCAAAAGTGTTAATGATTGTTTGGGAGGAACAGATGCAAGTGAAGGATAAACAACCCAATATTTGCAACATCTGTTTTAGACTTGATAATCATATAACTATTACCACAAAAAGGGAAATCGATTCCAACATTGGACACATGCATGGAAGATGGCCAAGCGCCATACAAAGCTCGGTTGTAACAGGTTCGGTATTTATGTTGCAAATGGATAGGAAGATAGAAGTCATCGCTACCTTCCAACAATTGAACAGATTTTGGTGTGTACTTGGACACTTTTGCTCTTAGCTCATACAACGTTTTGGATCTCCCAGTGTAATACCCTAGTTTTGAGTCCCCATATTAATAATGTATTTTATTTATTTGATGAAAGGTCAGAATGCCTAAACAATTAAAAGAGGTTGGAGTGCCTAGGAAATGTAATACTTTGAACATTGCAAATAATAAAATACACCGTTGGTTGCAATATGGACAAGGACAAGATTTATAGGGGGCTATGATTCCACGAGAGATGGGGCTAAAGGGGCTAAGTATTTTTATTATATTTTATTTACCCATCTTGGTTTTAATTGAGAAAAGTGGTTACATGCACTTCTTGGGGAAAGGCCATGTGGTTCTCGATTTCCAAGTAAATATATAAACCAATTTTGGGTTGTTTGGGGGTTCACTCTTCATTCATTGTTTCTCACCATTTGGTTCATCATTGATTCATTATTCCTCATTAACTCTTGCCAACGATCGATGAAGGAAAGAGGGTGATGATGTGTCATGCCACGTCAGCCAAAATGCCATGTTAGAGTCTACGTGTCATGCCATGTCAACGAACAAAAGTGGTTGATGATCGATGGTCAGGGCAACTGAATTAGGGTAGTGTCTACATTAGTCAACATGAATGGTTGATGGTTGACGATCAATGGTCGATGGTCAGGTTGGTCGGATTGGTAAGGTGTTTCATTTGGCCAAACGAAAATCGTCGAAGGCCGATGGATGACGGTCGGGTCGACAGTTTAGGAAGATCAATGATCCGTATTTATTCTTATTTGAGATCGATGGTGCAGATTGTCATATAGGCAAGATTGTCCATCAGTTTAAAAAAAAAAAAAGTCTGGAGCATTTTTCTTATTTTGGCCATAACTGGAGCATCTTAAGTCATCTTGAGATGAAACTTTTGTGTTTTGTCCACAAAGAGGAGATCTACAAAAGTGACAGAGAGGGTCATTTCCCATTTATGCTTAGATTTGTCATAAATTGCAAAATAATGGTTTTTAAAGATATGGGTCGAGATCATTGACAGAGATCTAGATTAAGGTGAAATTCTTGAAGAGAGTCTAGAAAGTAGAAATGGTGATAAGCCATGAAGAAATTGAATAAATTATATAGGGATTAGAATGGGGATGTTGAAATAGGCCAAAATCCACTATTCTAAGCCACTTTTTTGGGGATTTTTGATATTTTTAAAGGAGGAAAAGTGACCCTAGATCACAAAACTAGAAAATTTTATTTACTTGACATTTTATATACTCATTAAGAGAAACAACTTTAGTTTAGTGAAATTTTTCCAAAAGTGCACATAGTGAGAGATAACTAGTTTTTCTAAAAATTCCAAGTCTGGAAAAATGGGTGAAAAATGACAAAGTTGTCATTTCCATATTGTTGCAGTTTTGGACTAGAGTGTCAAATTGAAAATATGAGAGTTGTTATGAATTCCATGTCATTATTATTATCTATGTTTCATAAAAAAGTTTCTTTAGTTCCTGACATTTTCTTCTTCAATTAACAAAAGTTGGCCTTTCAATAAAATTATACTAGTGGAGAAAATGCACAAATGGGGTGAAAATGGTTTTTTCAAGAAGCCATAACTTTCAACTCAGAGATCAAAATTAGGCATAAGTATAGTTGTTGGAAAGATGATTCAGAGAAKAATATCTAGAATTATTAGAATTTGGAGATTTGTGATACAATTATTCATGAGTTGAGCAGAAAAAGGACATGTAGTATTAATTGACAAATTTCTATAATATGAATAATTACAACAAAAATGGTTACTTSCACATTTTGCATAATTAGGGGATATAAACATATAAATTCAAGCTAAGAATGCATATTTGGGACATGGATGAAGGAGAGGGATATTTTAGTCATAAGAGAGAAGCTAAATGTCAAAATATCAGTGTTGGTATTACAGAGACAAAATCAAATKGYATAGGAACAGAGGAGAACAAGAAACATTAATAGAGACCGTGAGAATTTTGAGAACATAAGTGCATAGTTACAAAGAAAACAATGAGAAGATGATGAGAGAAAAAAATCAAATAATGCTCAAATGATGCAAAGCCTAAATCTTTTGTAGAGGCAAGCAAGGAATGGATTAGACTCGGGGCAGGAGGAAGAAGGCATACATCATGAAAGAAGAGATAACTACAGAAGAGCCAGTCATTCAAGAAGTGCTAGCAAAAATCATAGACATCAATCACCTCCTTACTTAGCAAGGAAATTTTATGCATATGGAGTCTCCATAAGCAATCCAGAAGTGTCCCCTGTTAGGCACCAAATAAGAAGACATGAATTGGACAATTTGCAAGGAGAGATGAGGAAGCTTAAGCCACCATCCTTTAATGGTGAAAGAGAAAGGAAAGATGATGTTGGAGTGTGGTTTCTTGGAATCGGGAAGTATTTTCAGTTGCACAACTACTCATCTAACCTAGAAGCCAAAATTTTCACATATCATTTGCATGGAAAAGATGTTATGTGGTGGGAGCAATTGAAGCAAGTTGAGCACATTAATGAGATCATGATCACTTGGAAGCAGTTCAAGAGATATTTTTCAGAAGGAGTGTCTTTTAGATAAATTTTATGACAAGAAAATGCAAGAGTTCTTTGAACTCAGGTTGGGAAGCATGATCATGGCAGAATATGAAAATAAGTTCTTGGGATTGTTGAAGTATGTGGGGTTTATCAAGGATGAGAATGTGAAGATACAAAGGTTTTTGAGTGGACTTCCATCCTTTTTATAAAGATAAGATTCAATATAATGAGCCTAGGAATTTGATAAAGACCATTACAAAGGCTAAGTACCTGTATGAGCAAGGCAAGGACAGAGAATCTTTGCAAAAATATTGGAAGGATAAGAAAAAAGAGAAATCTGATTAGAGAAGGAAGGGATTCAAACCTCATTTCAACAGAAACAACTCTAATAAAAACCAACAAGATAAATATGCTAAGGATGAATCCAAGAGAGAAGACTCCTCAAGAAAAAGGGAAAGATCGCCAATAAAATGTTGGGGATGCAAATAAGATCACATGTACAAGGATTATCCTCATAGAGAAGACAAGATGAAGACCATGCACAACATCTAAGAGGCTACAACAGTAGAAGACATGGACAAAAGTATTCCAAGAATATATGCAACCCTAGAAGACCGATAAGCAAAACATCAATCCCATATGATTGAGGTGGAAGGTAAGATCATTAATCATCATGTTTCTATTTTAATTGATTCAAGAGCAAGTCGTTGCTACATTGGTCTTAAAATAGTGGACATATTACATTTGGAGAAAAATAAGCTTGAAAAGTCAAATTTGGTTCAATGATCCAGATTATTTTGAGAACGACATGAAGGCAGGAATATAACAGAGATATAACAAGGAGACACACATATATATTGCAAGGAACATAGTAATACAGTAAAATTATATTAATAATTGTCTGGAATACAAAAGATTGTAAAATGCAAAGCACACAAGCTAGCTAGCAAACAGAGTTCATGGCTGCCTCTTGGTGACTCCGTTTGGAATACAAAAGATTGTGAAATGCAAAGCACAAAAGCTAACTAGAATGGTGGTAGCTTATCTATGAAGAGAGATGTGTTGGATATTCTCATTTGCAAGAAGTTGATTACAATGAGGCTCCAAAGGCCTTTTTAACATAAATCATAAATGAGAAAATCCTAAACATCCAAAACCCTAACCTTGGAAGATGAAATGCCAAAAGGTTTGTGGGCCTTGATGGGGGTAGTTGATACGTCAACTCCCCGAGGGTGCAACTTTTGCATATGATCTTTGTTTGGGGCGTTCGGTACCCCGTCAGAAAGGTCTAGATGAGGAGTACTTCCAAACAACCCAATACATCATACAATAAAGCTAGTAAGTGCTACAAAGTAAAAAAGAAAACGTCGTTTAGGGCCTCAAAATGACCTCAGAAGTTTGGGACTCGAAAAAACTGTAGAAAAACTGCCAATATGGAAATTGTAATTTGAGCCAGTGGAATAGGTGGGTGGCCACTGATGTCCACCTGGATTAGTCCTCCCCCCTTAGGAAGCAATGGTCTCTATTGCGTTAAGTTCCTCCATCAGATGGGGAAACTTTTATTGAATATGACTCCTGGTGAGCCACTTGCCCTAATGAAGAAACTTGCTTGCTTTGACGACCTGATATAGTTGGATGTTTTGCTAGCAGGTTCCCTTCATATTGGTGTCCATGATTCAATTAAATATCATCTTTTCAATGCATTTATGATTGATTTATGTAGGGTCCAAGTGCTCGACCGCGTTTGAAGTGTCCAAGAGAGGTGGAAAATATGGTTGAAGTAGTTCCACATTAAATACCGGGTGCAAGCCAAGGAAAGGAGGAATACTTAATTAAAAAACATTCTCATCCACAACCTTGGTGATGGTGTAAGGCCCATATTGGAGTGAGCATAGCTTTTGATGGGGTCTTGTGAGGCATGCTTTCTGCAAATACAACCATACCTTATCTCCCACATGAAACTTGTGTGGTACCCGATGTTGATTGTGGCTCTACTTGTACTTGGCATCGACTTTCTACAAAATATCATGGACTTGTTGTTGGATGTGTTGAATTCGCTCAACAAATTTGTTTGCTTGATTAGCCTCAATCTGAGCATGGGAGGCTTCTTCATGTGCAGTTGAATGGGCAAAGCTACATCAATGGGGGCCAATGGTTGGAACCCCAAGCACACCTGAAAAGAGTCGCAGCCAATAGAGTTGTGGAGGGATTTGTTGTAGCTATGTTGAACATAAGGAAGGCCTTCATCCCATGTGCATGGATGTTTGTAATTATACATCCCCGGGATATGGACAATCTTCTTGTTGACTAGCTATGTTTTTCCATCAGTTTGTGGGTGGAAGGAAGTCGATTTGGTCAGCTTGGTATCCATCATTGACCATAGGCTAGACCAAATAGTGCTAAGGAATATACTATCTCGATCTGAGATAATGGTTCGTGGGAGACCAAAATGAACCCAAACATGTTCAAAGAAGAGATTGGTGGTGCCTCAATTGTGATGCTCTTCTTGCAGGGTGCCAGAACAACCATCTTAGAGAATTGATCAACGACCACGAAGACACAATCATTCCCATGCTTGGTTGAAGGCAGTCCGAACATGTAATCCATGGAGATGGATTCCCAAGACCTATCTGGAGTAGGCACATGGGTGTATAACCTCTGTTTCTTGATGGTGGGTTACCAATGGTGCAGGAAGTGCATGATCTGATGTACTTGTGGACATCTTGTCGAAGCTTTGACCAATAAAAAGTCTTTTGCAGTATTTCCATTGCTTTGTATACACCAAAATGTCATGTTGTCTGATTGTAATGAGATTCCTAGATCATCTTTGCATGCTCGCTTGAAGGAACACATAGATGGCTCATATGGCATAGAAATCCATCCTGGAGATGAAAGTATGGAACTATTTTTTCCATGCTCAATGTCTGATAGGAAGCAATAAAGTCAAAGTCAATATTGTATAATTGTGGCCACTCGGACATCTCATGCCCATGGAAGTTAAGAACTGTGGTTAGCGCCACAATCAGGGGTCGACTGAGGAAATATGTGACATGGTTGGTGTTTCCCTTCTTGCACTTGATTTTTAAATGGAATTTTTGCAAGTACATGGACCACTTCTGATGGCAGTCATTATGTAAAATTCCTTGTGTTTGCATGAATTGTAGAGGCCTATGATCAATGTGGATGATCGTTTCCTTCCCTAGAATGTAATGCTTCCACTATTGACATGCTTGCATAATGGAGTACATCACTTTGTCGTAGGTGGGGTATCTGCAAATAACATTAGATAGTGTTTCATTATGATAGGCTACTGGATGCCCATGTTGAGTGAGGATTTCACCGATAACATAATCTGAAGCATTTGTCTCAATCTCAAATGGTTATTGCAGGTCTGGCAGAATAAGGATTGGTGCTGAGCAGAGGCAGAATTTCAAATCCTCAAATGATTTTTGTTGGGACTCAATCCACACAAACCTATCCTTCATTCCACCCTTGGTCACCTGGCTTAGGGCCCAGGTGATATGAGAGAACCCTAACACAAACCTGCGATAGAATTTGGCAAGGCCCAAGAAGTTGCAGAGCTCGGTCATTTTCTTCGAGGCCGACCAATTGTAAATGACTTGGATCTTGGTTGGGTCCACATGCACACCCTGCTCATCCATGATGTATCCCAAATATTGGATTCTCTGCATGCCAAAGGAACACTTCTCCAAATTGGCATATAACTTGTGTTGTCGCAGGGTGCCCAAGACCTGTTGAATATGTTTGAAATGTTCCTCCCATTTTTTGTTGAAGATGAGGATGTCATCCAGATATACAACCATAAAGGAGTTTGTGAATGGCCGCAATATGTCATCTATCATTCGCATGAATGTGGTCGAGGCATTATTCAAGCCAAAAGCCATGACCAACCACTCAAAGAGACCTTCTTTAGACTTGAAGGTTGTCTTCCATACATTAGTTTGCTCAATTGACACATTATGGTAGCCTGACTTCATATCAATCTTACAAAAAAAACTTGGCTCTCTTGAGTTGATCGAGAAGATCATCAATCTAGGGGATTGGGTACCGGCTCTTGATTATGATCTTGTTCAGGGCTCTGTAATCAATACAAAGTTACCATGTCATGTCCTTCTTCTATACCAGAACAATTGGGCTCCCACAAGGTGAGGAGCTTGGTTTGATGTGCCCCTTCAAAATTAGCTCTTGGATCTGGCATTTGATTTCTTCATTCTCCATAATAAAACGCTTGTACACAGGGTCATTAGGTAGAGGAGCACTGGGTGCCAAATCATTTGAGTGCTTTACCTGACAGTGCACATGCACCTCGGTATGCAAGGAAAATATGTCTTTGTTCTCTTCTACTATCTTGTCCACATGTTGATTTTGTGTAGAGAGACCCCGTGTAGAGGTTTTGGCGGTTGCAATGACCTTTCGTTCACCTTTTGACCGAACCATAAAGAGGAAAAATCTCTCGTTTTGAGAGACCACCTTTCTACACTACTTCATGGAGATCAAAGAGACCACAGTAGTTGGGATTGCCTCTAGTACCCTGTAGAGTTGTTCTCCCAAAGTAATAATGACACTACGAGGCCTAGATTCATAAACAACATGACACTTTCACATATATGGTTTTCCTAACAAAACATCACAAAATTCAAGTGGGGAAACATCATACAATACTTTGTCTCTGAAGGGTTTGATGTCGTAGTGTAGACGACATTGTTGGTTGATGCAAATGTCCCATCCCTAGCTGAGCCAACCAATGGTGTATGACTGAGGATGTGATGTCATTGTCAGGTTCAACCTCTTGACAACCTATGTTGAGATTACGTTCTTCTGGCTACCACTATCAACAATGAAATGGAGTGGGGTCCCCTTCACCCACATTTGTGAGTGGAAGAGGCACTCCCCTTCTTCAGGCTCCTCTAGTTCCTCTGGTTGGACTTTTATGGTAGAGATAGTGACACTGGGTTCTACGTCAATGATCTGTTTTCCCTTTTTCGATTCTGAATCAAATTTTGAGTTAGCATCCGACCTTGAGGCTTTTGTCTCAACGAACAATTACTGTTTGGAGTGACATTCATCAGTATTGTGCTAAGGGATTTCATGGAACTCGCACCACTTTCCAATGTCCTTCTTCGACTTCCCATTACCCTTCTTTACTGGTGGCTTGGACTAGTTGTCCTAGGACTAGCCATCCTTGCTCTGTCCTTTTCCCTGGGAGTTAGGGTCACCCTTATCGTACTTCAGTTATTGTGGATTTGCAAACCTGAACTCATGCTTGTTTTGCTGCTTAAATTTGTGCTCAATTTTGACATCATATCAATAAGCAGTTCCCAATGATGAGATGTCCAAAAACTCCATTTCAGTATGGATGTACCTGTGTAGATCCCTATGGTATTTTAGAACCAGATACCACTTGGAATATTTGATAGCCATCTTGGTGTGTAAGGTATAGAAGGTATTTGTGAACTCTGACACTCTTTGGCCCCTCCCTTGACAAAATGTGGTCCATCTCATGTACTGGTCGTCATAGTTTCCAATAGGGTAATATTGTTCTTTGAGGGAAACAACAAAAGCTTCCAAAGTGGGTCCTGCCCCAAAAATTGCAGACTCATCCTCGAAATGTTGCTCATAGTAAGTCTCGCACCAATATATGACACGGGGAAGGGCCTTAAGGAGCATGGAGGCCATTTTTTCATCGTTGGAAAAATTTTGGACAGAGAAATAACCCTCCATTAGACTTAACCATTTTTCCAAAGTGTTGGTTTCTATCTGGCCTTCAAATAAAGGAATATCAAAGTTAACTTGTACATTAAAGGGCATCACACCTCCGAAGTGACTGCTGGTTGAAGGTGCCTATGTTGATGTCAGCAGTTGTCGAAGGATCTGGGCAAAATTATCCATCATCTTGCTCCTTTGTCGCGTGAGGGCTTCCTCGAGCAACATTTTGATAGGATATACTACTCCATTGTCCCTCTTTTCTTCTGCCACGGGAGGTTGCTTGGGTGGGTGAGAGTGGTTGTCCTCAAGAGAAACAAGCTCTAGACCCAACTCTCTATACCTTGACCTCGTTGGGGACATGCACTATGAACGACAAGGAACAAGTTACTCTAATACCATTGATCAAGATTATTTTGAGAAGGACATGAAGACAAGAATATAACATATATATATAACAAGGAGATACACAAAGATATTACAAGGAACACAGTAAAATAATAAAACTTTGATTCTATTAATGTCTATCTGGAATACAAAAGATTGTAAAATGCAAAGCACACAAGATAACTAGAATGGTGGTAGCTTATCTTTGAAGAGAGATTTGTTGGCTATGCTAATTCGCAAGAAGTTGTTTACGATGAGGCTCTAAATACCTTTTTTACATAAAACATAAATGAGAAAACCATAAACATCCAAAACCCTAACCCCGAAAGATGAAACACCAAAAGGTTTGTGGGCCCCAATGGGGGTGGTTGATACGTCAACTTCTTGAGGGCATAACTTTTGCATACGATCTCTATTTCGGGCGCTCAATGCCTCATCATAAAGGTATAGCCAAGGAGTACACATTTTGAATGACCCAATACATCCCAATAGGAACCTAGTGGGTGTTGCCAGGTCAAAACAACATCATTTAGGGCCTCAAAACAACCTTGGAAGTTTGGGACCCGAAAAATTGTAGAAAAACTGTCAAGATGGAAACTGTAATTTGAGCCAGTGGAATAGGTGGGTGGCCACCGATGTCCACTCAGATCATTCAGCTAGCCACCAGAACCAAAAGAAGGATCAATGAGATTGTCAAAAGTTGTCCAATAAATCTGAATGTAGTAAATGCAGTTGTTGATATGAATATCATACAATTGGGATCTTATGATATCCTAATTGGAATGGATTGGTTGGACACACATCATGCTATCCTAGATTGTCATAACAAGACATTTACATGTCTTAATGAAGAAGAAAACATAGCATTGTGAAAGGAATTCCGAGACCCATTTTATAAGGGGGATTTTAGCCTTACAACTACAGAGGTGTTTCAGGAAAGTATGTCAATTGTATGCAACTCATGTGGAGGAGCCAAAAAAGATGAAAGGGCCAAGCCTTGAAGATTTTTCAATATTGCAAGAGTTTGAAGATGTATTCCAAGAAATACCAGGATTGCCATTAAAGAGGGAGGTACATTTCTCTATTGATTTAGTACCAGAAGTTGCCCCAGTATCAAAAAATCCTTACAAAATGAGTACACCAGAAATAAAAGAATTACAAATGCAGTTGGAAGAATTGTTGAATAAAGGGTACATATGCCCAAGTGTTTCACCTTGGGGAGCACCGATACTCTTTGTAAAAAAGAAGGATGGAACATGGAGGCTGTGTATTGACTTTAGACAACTAAATAAAGCCGTTGTGAAGAACAAACACCCATTACTCAAAATTGATGACCTCTTTGATCAACTAAGAGGAGCAAATATATTTTCAAAGATAGTCTTAAGATAGTCTTGAGATCAAGATACCACCAGGTAAGAATCAAGGAAGAAGACATCAGTAAGACATGCTTTAGAACCATGTATGGACATTATGAATTTGTAGTGGTGCCATTTGGATTGACCAATGCACCAACTGTCATTATGTGCTTAATAAATGACATATTCAGAAATTATTTGGATAAGTTTGTCATTGTATTCTTAGATGACATACTTATCTATTCTAAGTTAGAGGAAGAGGATGAACATCACTTGAGGTTGGTGTTTCAAGTGCTGAGGGAACATCAACTTTATGCCAAGCTTAGTAAGTGTTTTTTATACCAAGAACATATCCATTATTTAGGGCACATTATTTCAAAACAAAGCATAGTAGTGCATACAGAGAAGATTGAAGCGATTAGAGGATGGCCAACACCCAAGAGTGTTTCATAAGTCAAATCTTTTATGTGGAAATGAAAAAATATAGAAAAGGAAAAAACAACAACACTTATTATCTTCCCATTGTTATATCTAGATCATATAGGATAGATAGATATACTGCTATTATGATCAAATATGCTAATATTGAAGACCAACACATGCATAATCTTCAAAGATTTGACAAATAACCTAGCATGAATGTACCTTTTTATATACTAATTAATATGTGAGTAGTTGATTTTACAAGGAAAAATAACTTATTAATATATTGAAAGAACAATGCATAATTTCCCAAGTGCTTCAACCCGTCATGATCAGTTCTCAACTCAAATTTCTTACCCATGAG
>ML786583.1:240759-253764 GCA_009831015.1 Picea engelmannii | reverse complement strand
AATAATTAAATAAATGATAAAACCTACTTAGTTCAATAATTAATTGATTTAATTTAATTTAATTAATTATAATCATTAATTAATTTAACTGGGTGTTACATTTTTACCCTGTGACCTTGGGTCTGTGTCACAACAGAGCCTAACTATATTTAAAAGCTAGAACCTACCCTCACACACATAAACTTATAATAAAATAATTGCTTGGAAGAGAGAGAAGAATACCTCACACCTTGTATCAAATGTTCAATGTAGTTCCTCGCTCTCGACATTTGACTTGCTCCTGATCTTTGCTCGCACCAACCTGAAAAAGGAGAACAAGTCTATACTACAACAAGGTAGTTATGAAATTAAGTTATACATGTAATGTGCAAATTCAAATATGTAAAGCAAGTTAACATATATCAAGGGATTAAACAAAATTACACATATATGGAGGTTGTTGAGGAAAATATATGAAATGATCTTACTCAAACATTTTCAGATCCTGCTTGGCTAAAGCAAGATAGATGGAAAAAAAGATATTTCATTGCAAGTTGGCTCTGCGGCGAGAGGAGATAGCGATTTTGAGAGTCGGTTTAGTTTTCCTGTGGGCTCTGCGGCTAGGTTATACTAGCCGCAACCCTGGTATCTTTGCATAAGCGTGGGCTTTGTCCCTTCTAGCGAGTGGAGCAGTGGCGGCAGTGGAGGACCCGAGCTCAGAGGCAGGGTACTACCACCTGCGGTTGGATGTGTCTTGAGGTTGCGACAAACCTTTTCAGACTGAGCATTTTGCGGTTGGTTGCGGCCATACAGTGGGGGGGTCGAGGCCGAGGCGGACCTTACCAGAGTGAACAGATGAGGGTTTTTTGAGGTTTTGAGGGCGGTGGCGGCATGGTGCTCAGCAGTTGGGGCGATTTTTGGTAGCCAAGTTGTGTATGCTCATCTGCATTCTATTTGTTCGAGTGCAGCTCCGCTTCCTTGCCGGTGCTATTTTCGTTGCTTTTGAGGGCTTACTTCCAATGCCCGTTGGTTCATTAAGCTGGAGTTTTTGAGGTGCTTCGAAGTTTTTATTGGGGTTTTTTGCCCTGCTTTGTTTTTCCCTTCAGGGTTTTGTTTGGGGTTTTTAGCCCTGCTTTGTTTTCTCTGTTTACAACCTGCGTGCTGGCTTTGATGTCTTTTTGGGGATGTTTTGTGATATGGTTATTGAGTAGGATCTTTGGATGTGTACTGCTCTGAACATCAGTGAATTCTTGTCGATGTAAAAAATTATATTTTCATTAATATAATGAGCTAATTTTCTGTTGGAAAAAAAAAAGCAAGATAGACGGGAATATCACCCTATGTTTATAGCCATCAAAACTGATATCCTAATTCACAAGTATTGTTTACAGGTGCTTTGGCTGTTTTTTTATAATTAAAATATTGCTGAAAAAATCATTATTTATGTAATTTTCTGAATATATCAGATGTTGAAATAAATATAGAGACAAAAGTAAAGACACCAAGTCAATAATCAACAGATATGAGACATAAAGCAATCCTTTATTTCATTCAAATTCATCAAAGAATCGTTCTATTTACAAAATTTCTTGGGGAAGTTTTGGACCAAAGTCAAACTTGGACGTCCCCAATGAAACATACAAAAGGACTTCTAACAGAAAATAAAAAAAAATGAACTTGAAAAGATGGATCAGCTTGCCACAGATTGTTGCCCACTAGACTATGCACAATAGCCTTCGTCAATCATGAAAACCAATTCACAAGCAGACAAGTTTACACAAACTATCAAAGATAGATCAACACCTCTAAAAAACAAGTGTCTCGATGATGTAATTCAGCCCTAAATCTTGTTGTATACAATAGAACCCTGCTATCATAAAAAAGAATTAGGCTTCTACTGAATTAAAGAATGAATGAAAATTGAATTATCTCAACAAAAACTCAAAGAGCAAACCTTAGTATGATTATCCTTCTATTCTCCATTTGTTCCTCCCTTTCCTTTTGCCTTTAAGCAAATTAGAATTGGTTGAAGTAGTTGAACTACTTCATTAGTTAAGTTAACTAAAACTCAACCAACTTTTTAGTTGGGGGGGAATTAATAAATCATAATAAGGGTTTTTAAATAAATAATAACTAGTAGGTGGGACCCCTTGTGACTCCCTTTAGTTTTTAACAATCATAACACAACTCGTTAATTAAAAAACACATCCCTCCTTGTGACTCTCATCATCACATTCATATTTGACAATTTATCTCAATGATATTTGAAATTATTTCCAAAATATATTACTCATATGTCCAAAAATAGTATGTTGTCCAAAACTTCAGAAGTCAATTGTTCTTAAACATTAATAAATAAATAAAAACTTAAAATCCATATTTCCCACTCTGAGATTCAATCCTTCCCTTGTTGTTGTTGTCACCTTTTGATCTCTCTAAAATTGCCTTAGGTTGTGTTGAGCCTTTAGGCCTAATCTCGTTGATCACATGCGGGAGGACACTTATTTATCAGAGTCATTTGAGGGTGAGGAAGGGGCAGCAGTGGATTTTCCTTTGTTAGAGGCGCGATGGGCCTCGATTTTCAACCTTTTACTCACATGGGAAGACTAAACCGGTGAGTGGACAAGGGCAGCTTGGAATTTGATTGATAGGCAGGGGAGAAAGTAAAGACAAATTGGGTCAGCCACGATGTTGGGAGACTGTCGAGTGGACAATCTTTTGCCATCCATCATTTTCGGGAACTTCAGGTTGCAATGAGACATGAGGGGGCACGGGGATATCAGGGACTTGTGGGGTTTGGAATGAAATATCCTTGATCCCGCTGATCAAGATATTTGCTACTAATCTATTGTTATGTCTTGCAAATCTGATACATTGGGGGGATTCTAGATGCATTTCAGTTGTATGTTTGAGATCTTGATGGTTATTGCATGTGCATGTTGGTTATTGCATGTGCATGTTGCATATTTATGGTTTTAACAACATATAAAGGACGCATGCAGAAGTAAAGAACATCAACTGCCCAATATCATGTATTATACGGTTCAAGCATGGAAATACAATAGCCTACTGAAAATATAGAATATAAACGTCAATTAGATCTCATGTATCATCACTGGAATACAAGAAAATAGCATAAAAATACTTGTGATTAGAAGATGGTAGCAAATATGATGCATGCACGGATAGATGGACAAAAATATGTGATTCTGGAGAAGTACGGTAACCACTTCCAGCTGGAAAACTCGTCAACAAGAATAGACCGTCAAAATGCAATGGAAACTGCTCCAATATAAGCGTCATGGCCCCTAGACTGAAATGGATGAGTGTCGAATCTTGGATCTGGTCTCTGAGGCATTGGATCTAGAGCCTTGGGGGGTTTGCGCACCTCCTGGGACACTGGATGCGCCCCAAAGGATTCCACCAACGGAATTTGATGCTATATGGCTCAAAATGATCGTCTTGCCAAATGCGGAACTGGGTCGGAAGGAATTGCTTGGATCTACTCTGATACTCTGCATGCAACCCCAAATGTCTATCCGAAAGAGTTGTGCCCTAAATGGTTGGATGAGGTGATATGAAAGATTCCACCATCAGAATCTAATGATAGATGGCTCAATAGAAGCACCCTGGCTGGATCTCAAATGGGTTGGAAGGAAACTGCCATATAGAATCGGATATCATGCAACACTCCAAACCCTCAAACTGACTTGCGCCCCCACTGGCTGAGTTGCGCACTCTGCAATGGATACTTCTGAAAGGTACGGTGAAATACCTGGATGGTATCTCTAATGGGATAGGGTGTGTCTCTCAACACTGAAACCGATCAATGGTGGTGGTTTCCTCCAGAAATCCACAAAACAGTAAGGCCGACTCTCTTCTTCCTTTGGGAACTCTCAACATCAAATCTGTAACAACCCTACTTAATTAACTAAATATTTATTTAATAAATATTAGTTTAAATAATTAATTAATTAATTAATTTCATGATTAAATATTTGTTTAATTAATATTAGTTTAATTAATTAATTAATTAATTTCATGATTACATATTTGGTTAATGAATTTTAGTTTAATAAATTATTAATTTTTATATGGAGACTTAGTGTATCGGTATATGGAACCATTAAGGTAGTTGAGATTTAATGGGGGGATAAGGTGGGTGAGGTTTAATGAAGGGAGAAGGCGGTGAATAAGGAAAGGGGGGAAAGGAGGATAAAGGTGGGGGGAAACACTCGGGAATGAGACTACTTATTTTTTTGGGAGCATTATTTTCATAGAAGGGGGGACTGTATCATTGGTTTTGACTGGAGGAGCTTGCTGGAGGATTGTATTACTGGTTTTGCTTGAAGAGCTTGTTGGAGGACTGTCACAGGGGGCACCTGTTGCTGGGAATTCTGGGCTTGAGGGCCAGGAGACCATAGGGAATCCTGGAGCTAGGGAGCTGGATAGGTTGTTCTTAGCTGGCTGGGAGGTTAGTCAGTTTTGGACAGAGCTTCAAGCAGAGTTGGAGAACATCAATAGCATCAGTTGGAGGTATGTATTATCATTATTATGATGTGTTATGTGGTTTATTATTATGCTACTCATAAATTTTAATTCTACTGAATAATGAATGGTTATATGTTGAATAATAAATTGTAAAGAATTTAGGATAGCATTTCTTTGTTTTAAATTTATGTTTTTAAGGCCCTGTTTGGACAGACCTTACACATGGTATCAGAGCCCTGGTTTAAAAACTTGGACTAGGGCCTATACTTGTAAGAAGGAAAGTTTAGAATTGGAATTGTTCAACACTAACCCAGAAATTTAAACAACCCCTAAATGGTTATATTGAAACCCTAAACAATCCCTAAATAATTTGTATATGAAAAAATATATATAATTGTAAATATAAATTTGGGCCCGAGGGCCAAGCTCCAAGCTCCACCTCCACCTCAGCCTAACCTGCAAGCCAAGCACAATTTTTTTTTTTAACATGGATCTATATATAAATAATATGCACATTGAAAATGTAAAAGGTATAATAATATACTAATTGAAGTGTTAAATAAATTTTAACACTTGTTTCAATTAAACAAACCTATGTAAACGAATATTTATATATATATACATATTCTACCCAGGAATTTCTAAACAGATTTATAAATAAACATTGTAAGTAAACATATATATATAATCATTAACTGGATCAAACCAAAGTTACCTTGAAATTATTCAAGAGAAGGATTGATCCCCATGACTGCCCTGCCTCGATTGCCTCAAGCTTTGCTACACCAAAAACAATTTTTCTAAATGACATAATTAAAAAATTATATATATTTAATATCACTCACCCATTAGGCTTTACATTTGGAGTGTTTATTGGAATCTCAACTAAATCATCTCCAACCATTATAGTTTTTTTTTTCTCTTTGTCTGGCATTGGAATCTAAACAATTTCTGGAAGAACTTCGAACATTCCTGTAACTTGGAAATGAAACAAGTAATAAACGATGGTCTGAACAAAAATGATGTTTAATCTTATATAATCAAGAGGTCTATACACATCTAGCACTTTCATTTTATAGTAATTTAATGGTGCAAAGAAAAATGGTATGTAATGAGAGCACATTCCTGCCACTAAGATAATTATTGTTGCAATTTTAAGGCATCTTTCAATGACTTAAGCTGCCCAACATGCATTCTACCGACACCACCAAACGGGATATATTCCAAAAGGCAAAGATCGTTGGGCTTAATTCATGAGTACCACAAACAACGACTTTGTAGTTATTCGTCCATGAGACCAACAAACATTCGATCCATTGCCACCCCTGGATTGTTTTTAGTTGAATACCTAAACCATGCAAGATACGCATATTATGCATTGCATATTTTAAATCATTTCCATTAATTCCAAAAAAAAAAGGTTATGTATTCACAAGAACAACACAATATCCATAGCATAGTCAAGCACCAAATTGCCCTAGCAGCTCAAACTCTAAACTCCAGAATACTTAATTACTTTGGTAAAGACTTAAATTACCCTAGCAGCATGGTACCATATGTCATGTTTTCACCCAATCATATGTTGAATGCTCCATGCACTAAACAAATCCCACCATCGCCAAGCCCAAGACTCGACCATTGTGCTCTACCTAGCTCAAACCACACAACAGAGTTTAAAAAAAAAGGCACGAAGGCATAGCTCCCACTCCATGCGACCTGCATCAACAATAACACAAGATCAAACACACAATATCAAATCAAAGTCCAGCACCAAGCCAAAGCCAAGCACAAAGACCACAAGGGAGCATAGTGTGCACAACAGAGTTTAAAAATATATATATAGAAAGGCTTAGCTCTCGCTCCAGATCCATACGACCTGTAACACAACACAATTCAAGCCACAAGTCAAGCTAGAGATAGCGCACAAGCACCAAGCCCCAATACAAGTGCCAAGTAGCCGACATGCTACACAACGGCTTTAAACAAAAAAAAATATACGTGATGTTACAGATAGAACCTGTGACCTCCCAAAGGTTGGACAAACCCTCTATTACCATCGCGCCACAGAACCCGCAGTTACCGTGGGTTGAACCTGCGACCGAGCATGCTCGAAATCCTCGTGAATCCATCGAATGATGGCCAGTATAGTCCAACAGTCCACCATGACAACTACCTAGAATCGAACCCGCATCTATACCATGGCAGGGTATTATTTTAGTACTAGTGCTACAATCCCAGCGCCAAAGCCATGGAGGAGGGGCCCGCAAGGAGGGTTTGTAGTATCAAATGCCAAAGCCACCAAGGAGGAGCAATCGGATCTGGTTGAGCATCCAAGAGAAAGCTTGGTTGAGCATCCAAGAGCAAGCCATTGCAGAGTGAGCGAGAAGAAAACCTTGGTCGTTGTTGCAAAAGGGAGAAGCGGCAGAGGAGGTAGGGAGCGTGCTAACGTTATGTGTAGGGTTTGGGAATTAAGAGCGGGAGAGAAGGGCATGTGGGCCTCATGCGAGGTCCCACGATGCCAAGGCTACCTCCCACAATGCCAAGGCTATTTAATTATGAGGCTAAGTAAATCGATTAATTCTGTTTAGTTCAGTTTTATATATAGATATATATAAGTTATATATTAATTACTTAAAATATATATATATATATATATATATATATATATATATATATATATATATATATATTTCTACGATAACCGATTAACTACGATAATTAAAATTTCTAATTGGCATCCTTTTAACAGTTCAATCTTACCTTTGAAAACACTTGAATCGAGGTTGAATGAACTTTCAATGAAGGGCATATCATGTGATAAATAGTTCATACTTAAAGGTATCTGTTCCATTTAACATGAGGCTCAAGGGCATTTATTACCCAATTTTTTTTTAGGGGTGAATTCCCTTTGGCTTCTTGGTGGCTCATTATTTAAAGGGAATCATTTTACTTGGATACCAAGAGTGAGAGTATAGTTCACTTCTTTCATTTAAACCTAGGCAAGTGACCATGACGTTAGACAAATTATTTAAAATATAGCAAAAGGCATTTTAAAGCTAAAAAAAAGTGGGGGGCTTGACATTCTAGCCAAGCTGAATAAACTAGATAGAATATCCAAGGTCCAAGAGGCCCAAGGTATAATAATATATTAGACAATAAAAAAAAAATTAAATAAAGGAGGAAGCACATGCTAATGCTTATTACTCATACATCTTCCATGTGCAACATGGGTCTAAGCAGTGCTTTGCATTCAAAGATGAGTTGTAATTTAAGGCTTATTAAAAAAATATACTCTATAAAAATAAATAATTTATACGATTTTTTATTATCCAAGGTATATTAAGGAAAGAAGGTGGAACCTGGGTAGGTTAAAGTTTGAATGAGATTTATCTTCAAAGTTGTAAAGAGGTATTATAATACTGTGTACCTTAGGAAAACAAATATACCTAGTGAGTTCTAGTTAATGAAAGGGTTTTTGTTTTCTTTTATAAAGGTTGAACTTATAAGAGACATAATCATAGTTAATGAAGGATTAATTAATTAATTAATGTCGATTATTTGATTAAGGAGAATTGTGCTATTTAAATTAATTTTAGGGATTAAATAACTTGATAAATGACGGGACCAAGTGTATTATAATTAATGTTATAAGGGTGATTAATACGAGTGGTGCATATTGTTACAAGGGTTGGTTTGATGCTGGATTATACACACAAGTTAGAGAAATTGAAGGTTAAGCAGTGCATGAGGCAAGGGTTTCGACTATATGTAGTGGAAGCAATGAGTGAAAGGAAAGGACCCTCCCTGGATCAGTACTTAGTATTGTCGAAGTTTAAGGATGTTTTCCCGAAGGAATTGCCAAGGTTAACTCCTGAGAGGGAGCTTGATTTTATTATTGAGCCAAAACCTGGTGCAAAACCAATTTCCAAGACTCCATATAGGATGACAACGCCAGAACTTTGTGAGTTGCAGATGCAGTTGAAAGAGTTACTCGACTTAGGGCTAACAAGGCCCAGTGTCTCACCTTGGGGTGCACCAGTGATTTTTGTAAAGAAGAAGAACGGTTCCTTACGACTATGTATAGATTGCAGGGACTTGAACCGTGCTACAGTGAAAAATAGGTACCCTATGCCACGAATAGATGATCTCTTTGATCAGATGGAAGGAGCAGCAGTATTCTCAAAAATTGATTGGCGATCAGGGTATCACCAGTTAAGGATTAAGGAAGGCGGTATTCCTAAAACTGCCTTTAGAACTCGGTTTGGACATTACGAGTTCATTGCGGTACCTTTCGCTTTGACCAATGTGCCAGCAGTATTCATGAGCCTCATGAATGGTATATTCCGGAAGTACTTAGATCACTTTGTACAAATCTTTCTAGATGATATCCTCATCTATTCCAGAACGAAAGAGAACATGAGGAACACTTGTGAGTGGTGTTGTCCTGCCTTAGAGAGAACAAATTGTATGGTAAGTTGTCGAAGTGTTCCTTCTTCTAGAAAAAAATTCACTATTTAGGTCATATCATTTCCAGTGAAGGAATCTATGTGGACCCATAAGAAGTAAAGGCCATTATGGAATGGGCAGTGCCGAAAAATGCTCATGAGGTAAGAAGCTTTGTGAGGCTAGCAAGTTATTATCGGAGATTTGTGGAAGGGTTTTCTAAAATAGCAAAACCCATCACCACTTTGCAACGAAAACAGGGTCGGATATGAGTGGATAGAAGAATGTGATAGTGCATTCATAGAGCTCAAGAGGTTATTAACTAGTGCACCAATTCTACGAATGTCGGATATGGAAAAGGACTTCACAGTTTGCACGAATACCTCGAAGTAAGGGTTGGGGACCGTGCTAATGCAGGATGGAGGAGTGATAGTGTATGCATCAAGGAAGTTAAAGCAACACGACGAGCTTTACGCTACTCATGATTTAGAGTTGGCAGTTGTAATGCTAGCTCTGAAACTGTGGAGGCATTATCAGGTAGGGAGAAACTTTGAGCTCAAAACAGACCATGAAAGTTTAAAACATCTCTTCACTCAAAGGGATCTGAATGTCAGGCAAAGGCGATGGAGTGAGTTTATAAGTGAGTACAATTTTGGTATTTCTTACATCAAGGGAAAATAAAATGTGGTCGTAGATGCCTTGAGCAGGAGACCACGTGTCTTCTCCTGGGTACCCTTAAAAGTCAATCTGAGGGAATGAGTGTTGACGCAACTCCTTGGAGATAGTTGGTATTTAAAGGTTACTTCAAACCTCCACAGTGGGAGGCAATTAGATCCAAAGTATGAAGGATATAGCCTGGAAGCAAAGGGACTATTAAGATATCGAGGAAGGATTTACATCCCCGAAGGTGGGGATATTCGAAGCATTATACTGAAGGAAGCCCATAGAGCACTTTATTGTGTGCATCTAGGTGTGAAGAAAATGTATGCAGACATGAGGAAGCTCTTCTTCTAGGTAGGCGTGAAGCGCGATATAGTCCATTTCATCGCCAAGTGCCTAGAGTGTCAACAAGTGAAAGTCGACCACCATCACCCGGCAGGTCTCCTACAACCACATGATGTTCCTATGTCCAAGTGGGAAGTCATTTCTATGGATTTTTTTGTGGGGTTGCCGCTCACATATCATAGACACAATGCCATTCTTGTAATAGTTGATAAATTAACCGAGAGTGCTCATTTTATTCCGGTTAGAGACACTCACGATGTCATTGATGTGGCACGTGTGTTTGCAAGTGAGGTCATCCATTTGCATGGGATACCGAAGAAGATCATTTTAGATAGGGACTCTAAATTCACTTCTAGGTTTTGGACAAGTTTGCAGTCAGCATTGGGGACACAATTGAACTTAAGCACAACTTATCATCCAAAAACAGATTGGCAAACTGAGAGAGTAAATCAAGTCATGGAAGACATGCTTAGGATGTATGTCATGGATAATCAAACCCATTGGGAGAAGTACCTACCTTTGGTAGAGTTTGACTACAATAACAATTTTCATAGCTCCATCGGAATGCCACCCTACGAAGCTTTGTATGGAAGGCCATGTAGAACACCATTGAGTTGGGAGAGGTTAGAAGACCGAGTGACAGTTGGGCCAGAATTGATTCAAGAGATGGAGGAACAAGTGATTCAGATTAGGCAGAGACTAAAGGAAGCGTAGGATAGACATAAAAGTTATGCAGATGCACACAGGACTCACTGAAGTTATAAAGTGGGAGATCAGGTTTTCATTCATATCAGGCCTAATAAGAGTACCATTCGGTTCGGGAAGGGGACAAAGTTGTCACCTTGATTTACAGGACCGTTCAAAATCCAAGAGAAAATTAGACCCGTTGCCTATCGTCTCGTACTGCCACCCCACTTGCATAAAACTCATAATGTTTTTCATGTATCTATTCTACGTCATTATGTTGTTGATGAATTACATAAACTAAATTGGAAGGAATTGCAGGTATTGGACGTGGGAACTCTCATGGTAGAATCGTTACGCATATTGGACCGTAGAGTCCGACAGCTCAAGAACCGTCTGGTAGACCAAGTTAAGGTCTAGTGGGACAAGTATAGTCCAGGATTTTCTACTTGGGAGGATGCCGAGACATTATGACGAGATTATCCCTCACTTTTTTTTACCATCTCGAGAATATGTTTATCGAAGGTTGGGTGTATGTAACACCACCTTTTGACTTAGACAGCTAGCATTACCTAAGGCCTGATCACCTTTATTTTCTATTCACCGTGAAACTATTAATGATACACTTGAACTTTTAAGACGTATGAACCTTTATGAATGTTTAAATGTTATTTGAATGATGATGGATATGATGTGATCTACTATGTGAATGTAAATTCTATAAATGTTTAAATGTCACTTGAATGATGATGGATATGATGTGATCTACTATGTGACTGTGAATCCTATGAAGGTTTAAATGTTATTTGAATGATGATGGTTATGATGCAATCTATTATGTAAATGAAAATTCTATGAACGGGTAACGTTAATTGAATTATGGGGATATTATGAGATCTATTTCTAACTTTAAAACTTTGATGTTAAAGTTGTTGGTACGTGGATATCGAATTGAGATTATGGTTGTATGCAATTACATGATGATGATGCATAGAGATGTATGAGTTTGTGTTATAGACTAATATGCAGGTCATTGGGCTATGAAATAGCCAAGGGATAATGATAATGAAAGTGGATGTCATGACCACTGAACGAGAAACAATATGGTATGAATCTTTGTATGTGAAATTATATTGGTTTGAATGCATTTCTATGATATGTGAACCAGGGCAGGATTTCAAGTGGTGAGACTACCTAAAACTGAATAAACGATGACAAAATTCCCAGCAACACGGTGCCACTGTATATTCCATTGTAGGGTGTGGACCCTAGTCCTGTTAGGAGGTGGAGGCATTTCCCACCGTGTATCCTCCAAAACCTGAAGTCATGGGAGGACGGTGTTAGCTCACGCTTCCCTAGACATGTGATGATGACTGTCAATTGCATGTTGGGGAAGCTTGGTCAAGATAGTGACACTTCCCCTTGCGGGTTCTATTTGGAGTTAGGTCAATATAGTTGACGCTCCAAGATAGTCCAGCAGAGGAAGGATAGGAATGGAAGATGGAAGTAAGTTAGGGAGGAAGGATGAGTAGAAATAGTTGAGAGGGTAAGGAGATTTGACTTATGGTGGAATTTATTGTTTTTCCTTCTGAAAAGAAAATGTGTATATATGTATATTCATAATTACTTAACTAAACTACAATTGTTGAAATAAACATTGTTGAGTTAGATTATTGTAATTAAGGGATTTCACAAACATTTCACAAACATTTGACTAGTTTATTATCTTTTATAAAATGAATAGTCTTGTTGATTGGATTGGATGCATACAGAAATTACTATAGAGGTGATTGTTATTGTTATTAGTACATGCACGAGACTTGTATGTGCTAGCTACATATGCATTTATTGCACATGTACACTAGTATGTATGAGTCTTATTTGGCTTACTTACTGATAATGTTGTCTATTGGATATGAATGTGTGAACCATGTGTCATTTCCCTTGTATTATAAATTACTTTAACTTTGGGACGAAGTTTCTTGAAGGGTGGGTGTATGTAACAACCCTAATTAATTAATTAAATATTTGTTTAATGAATACTAGTTTAATTAATTAATTTCATGATTAAATATTTGTTTAATTAATATTAGTTTAATTAATTAATTAATTTCATGATTAAATATTTGGTTAATTAATTTTAGTTTAATAAATTATTATTTTGTATATGGAGACTTAGTGTATCGGTAGATGGAACCATTAATGGAAAGAGGGGATAAAGTAGTTGAGATTTAATGGGGGGATAGATGTAGTAACCGGCTTTTAATTTAAACTAACATGAATTAAAATAGAGCAGAAAATTTTAAAATTCACTAAAAATTCGCTTACTCTAGCATATTCATTCCCAGATTTTGATAAATAAACTAACATTTTACATAACAATTTGCATACAATTTAAATTTA
>ML786583.1:172816-201804 GCA_009831015.1 Picea engelmannii | reverse complement strand
ATAGAGCAGAGGAGATTTTACTATAATTGTAAAAGCTATTCCAAGACACCATAAGATGGGCATATCCCATTGTTGTTTTGCACGTGCACCTATACAAAACGTCCACACAAGGGAAGGTCAAGCAAATAAACATACTCTTTCAGAACCGATCAACTATTACGTTATCAGGACACACGACCCCTTTATGAATGGTAAGCTTTATGTTTAATAACCTTATCACATTGCAGGTTTTTATTATTAAATTAAACATTTTAATTTAAGTTTAAAATAATAACAACAAATAAATAAAAACATTTAAGAGTAATAACTCTCCTAATTATGACTTAAAACTGTTTCTACTTGGCTAGGAGCTCGTCTTCCTCGGATGTAAGGAAAGAGGTTAATGACCCAAGACCCATAGGCATCTAGCAGGAGTGGAACTTTGCCCCCCCACGGACCACCAAAAAGTTATTCTAGGTGGCGTGGTTTTCCTTGAATAACAATGATGAGCCAACCTACATTCACAGATAACTACGAATAATTATGTCCACTGCTCATAAATGGCAATGACCAACAACAACATCTTCTTAAAAAAAAAAAAAAAAAACCTCCTCTATTACAAATATCTCCTTAAATTTAATGTAACTACACAAACACTCAAACCCTTCTACATGTGTACATAGATACTCCACAAAAAAGCCCAAACCATAACCTTCGAGAAGCAAAAGGAGATTGACTATTAAGCAAAAGCCTACGTTCTCGATTCCTCCACGGAGGCAGCATCAACGATTCACAATATCCAATCTACGGACAGCATTAGGCGAAATCCAACGGTATGTATTCTCCCTATCCTTAAATCGTACGGTGGCGATCATTCGGCCTCCCACTAAAGGTGCTTCTGCCCTAACTAATACTTTGTAAAACCGTAAATGTCTCGGATGTTTCGTTTGCCTTTGTATCCAGAAGCCGGCGATCGCAAAACCCTACGGGTTTAGGGTTTAAGAAGGGTTTCGTCCAGGTTCGAGTTGGGTGACTTTGGAGTTGAAGGTGAGCGTCCTAATTTGCACTGTCAGTGAGTTCCATGATCACTGCTTTGATTTCTTGCTTGGATTCTGTGATGGTATTTGTTGGATGTCTTCTTTTCTGGGTTATTTATTAGGGTCATGCAAAGGGAATTACAAGGGTTTATCAGTGTATTCTTGTAGCGAATGCATATATTTTATTTGAATTCGATTGTATTTTCAAACTTGGGAATCGATATCTATTAGTCAAATAGGAGTCTGGAATCTGTCTTCTGTTTTGCTTGAGTACTGTTGAAGATTTTTTTTACTGTCTCCTTTTATTTATGGATTAATTGAAATGCTAGTGTATATGGAAACACATGGACTTCGTCAAAGGTTGATTGCTCATTGTTTACATGTTTGTCTGAAGTAGTAATCGTATTGAGGGCCGATTAGCCTTTCTGGGTGTGCTAGTGTATATGGAAACACACGGATTCCGTCAAAGGCTGATTGCTCATTGTTTACATGTTTGTCTGATGTAGTAATCGTATTGAGGGCCGATTAGCCCTTCTGGGTGTTGCATATTGAAGGGGCACAATGGCTTTTGCAAGTAGACTTGGAAGCCTGCTTAGGCAATCTATAACAAAACATACTGGATCAAATACCTCGGTACCCGTGCTTCCTCTCTACAATGTTGTTCGCAACATGTCATCCTCCAAGCTTTTTATTGGAGGTACACTTAATCTCTGTTCTATGTTCTTCCAAGGGTTTTTTATTTTCAAAGTTGCGAGAAAACTAATTTATCATAGTTGACTGCTGTCACAGGGCTTTCATGGGGAACGGATGACCAATCCTTGAGAGAAGCGTTTAGCGAATTTGGTGATGTGACAGAAGGTATGTGACACCAATGCTTTGGTTTTCTGTTGTTGGTAATTGGCCTCTTTGTTAATAAAGTGGGCTCTACCTTTGGCTTCACTACTGACATGACCGAGGGGAGGGGTGTATATTACGTCAATTTCAACTCCACCAATTCTTGCACCTGGCCTCATTCGTTTAGATATGCTGCATACTTGTGCTGTTGAGTTTGCTGAGATTTTCACCCGGTTTCAGATGTGGTAGTTAGTTTTGTTGGTTACATGAGTTCATTAGCATGAGGGTGAATTTGAACTGAAAATGCTTTGATTTAACCACTTTAGCGCAGCCTGCTTGACATAACACTAATGCATAGTTGAGTTTTTGTGTTTGACAGTAATATCTGCTTTTTTTGTAATATATTGATTGAATGTTAAATTTCATTTGGATTCAGCAAGAGTTATCTTGGACAGAGATAGTGGCAGGTCACGAGGCTTTGGTTTTGTGAGTTTTAGCTCGGGAGAGGAAGCGGCTTCTGCCTTATCAGCAATGGATGGCAAGGTATGTATTGGAAATTTCAGGGCAGCCATCACATAGACTTGTTCGGATCTTATATATGATGCTTGAAGCTTAGCCGATCAATTTATTTAACAAACCGATCTTTGTCCATCATTATTTCCAACTCTAGGGATATAATCTATTTATAATTCTTTTTGCTTGGCAAAAAGGTTTATATTACTTACGCAAAAAAATACAAGCTGCCCCAACTACATTTGTAAGTAATAATTTCATAGAAAACACCTTTGACTTTGTAAATCAAACCTTTTGTCGGGCTTGGCTCACTAGGTTGGATAGCTAAATTCTAGATTAAACAGATAACAAAAAGAGAAATGTTGTTCGACATCACGGCAGGCTATTAGCCCTTCTTTTTGTTTAATTGAATTTTGAGCCCAGATTTTTGTTGCTACATGTTTGTTGAGGGCCTGACAGGCTCAGATATTTTAGCTCTTGTTTGCTTTACCATATCTTCTTTAGTCATATGCCCTATTTGCTTGAAACTGAAACCTCTTTGGGAGATACTTCTAGAGCTTCCTCTTTTTCAGCTTCTCTTCCATGTATTAATTATTAACATCTGTATTTGTTAATTATTCTATAATCATCTGTAAATGCATTTGTTGATTTTTCAAGCAGTACCTAGAATTGCATCTTTATTTGGATCTAAATAAATAAAGTTGTGTTGTTGTGACAGGAAATTCAAGGTCGCAGTGTTCGTGTTAACTATGCTACAGAGAGAAGTAGAGGGTTTGGTGGTGAAGGTGGTGGTGGTTATGGAGGTGGGAGTTATGGTGGTGGAAGTTATGGGGGTGGGAGTTATGGAGGTGGAGGTGGAGGTGGAGGTTATGGTGGTGCTGGCTACGGGGACAGTGGCAGCAGTGCAGGTGGTGATTATGGTGGCAGCAGTGCAGGTGGTGATTATGGTGGCAGCAGTAGGTTTGCCAGTGGAGGTGGCACTAGTGGTAGCACTGGTGGATCTGATGATTATGTTGGTGGGGACCGGCCTACGGACAACTTGAGAGATGAAGGTGATCTTGCCGGTGGTTCTGGCAGGGGTTACTAATCTAAATCCTTTTTTTAATGGGTTCATCGTATTGAACTTTTGTGCTTGAACAACTGAACTGTTGCTCATGTTTACTAGGGGTTTGCATTGGAAATTTCTTCCAAATTTATGTGTTGTTGCATAAGTTTAAGTCTTTATTTCATTATTAGGGTCTAACCAATCTGCCTGCTAAAATTTTACTATAAATGGAAGGCAGAGCTGTGTCAAGAGTGAACAATGTGTAAGTATTCTGGTTGTATCATGCTGCCAAGTACAACGAGCAAACCTCAAACTGATTTTCTGTCATCAGTAAATGTATTTAATCTGCAATGAAGTCTTTCTTGCTTTCAGTCTGAGAGTCTATGACAGTTGCTGGCTGTTGGATTGATAGCAGGAGATTGTTTTTTAAATTGGTGTCAGAAATATTCTTAACATGCATTTATCTGATTTAGGAGAGTTTGTGGGGCTATTTAATCTGAGTCCCTCTCTCTATTTGTCTCATTGTATTGAGAATTTGATGATGAAGAACTGAACTGTTGCTCATATTTGCTAGTGGTTTGCATTGGAAATTTCTTCCAAATTTAGAGGTTGTTGCATAAGTTTGAGGCTTTAGTTCATTACTGGGATCTAAACCAATCTGCCTGCTAAAATTTTATTAGCAATGAAGGAAGAGTTGTGACGAAAGTTTATAATGTGTAGGTACCCTGGTTGTATCACACTGCTAAATACAACAAAAAAATCAGCAAACTGTTTTCTGTCATGAGTATATTTGTTTAATCTGCTATGGAAAATTTCTTGCTGCCAATCTGAAAGGCATGTGATGGTTGCTGGCTATTGGATTGATGACAGAATTATTTTTAAAATTTCTTTGGTTTTGTTCACAAATTGACATCAGAAATATTCTCAACGTGCATTCATCTGATTTAGGAAGAGTTCATGGGGATTTCATTGTCATATTACCATCCTTTGGCAAATTGCGGAAAGGGAAGCTTTGTAGGAATTTGGATCATATACATCCGTGAAAAGATTGTGTAAATTTTAAATCATTCTTAGGTTTGTTAAAATTGTCAATAACCATATTCGAATGGATATTTTCCTACTTTTAGACGTACAATTGATTTGGTTCTCTCTTTAAAGCAATTTGATTGGGTGATCTTCATTCCTTCTATTCTAATAGTCTGTTATAGTAACATTTTTTTGTTCTGGTGGTGTTAGGATATCAGAGTTAGGAAAATGCAGGGTGTTGTAGGGCAATAGTTTATCTTTGAATCTTGAACCTTTAATTTCTGTTATATAAAAGTTCGTTTAAATCCGTTGCTCCTTGGTAGGTATTATACTAGTTGACTAATTTGTATACAAATGTTTGATATTCACATATTTGATCATGATGTTATTTTAAGTATGTTATACCCATTGTTTCTTTGGGGGAAAAGAAATGCCTTTTATTTCTACTGGGTAGTATAATGCTAATTTGGTAAGATTTAGCTTCAACTTGAAACTTTGAATGGCTTTTTATATGTTTAAACATAATAGTTGTCTGTAGGTGCTGGGTGCTTTTATGTATTTTTTCATTACTGCTTGCTTTTTAGTCGATGGTTGCAGTTATGACTTGTACACTCTTATTTTTTTTTTTTTTGGGAAATAGAATAAATAGAGTAGAATTTTTTATTAAATTGTCCTTATGGGACATTGATATTTACTTGAAGGTTTTTCTCAGAAAGTTTCATTAGCCGAATTTTATTAGAAGATTACAACAAAAAATAGTAAGAAACAGAGGTGCGATCCAAGATTATTGTGTAAAGAAGTTTTGTACTATCTAGTCTGTGCCTCCTTACCCTGTTTTGAGTGTAGAATATCCTACCACCGCTGATTTTTGGATCTTGTCTCTGCCCCCACCATTGTTGCCACCATGGTTGTGCCTCTCATGATCTCCTCCTAAAAGCCTCTTCAAGGGCTGATTTGATTTTTTGACCTTTATCTAATACTATGTAAGATAAGATAATTTTATTAATGTCCAACCAATGACCACAAGAAGTATGTCAACAAGGCAAAAAGGTACATCGATTGTCAGTACCACAAGAAGTATGTTAATGAGGCAAAAAGGAAGAAGTATGTCCACGAGGCAAAAAGGTACATCGATTGTCAGTACCTTGTGTGAGTGCAAAACCGTTGCCTATTGTTACTCTATCAAAAGAAGAAAAAGAGGCGGGGCCTTGGCTTTGTAACCCTCAGAGGAATCCTTGGAGGAGGTTTAACACTCCTAACATACAAGGGCTCTGGAACAAGGTTTCCTTAGAGACCTTATGCAAAGTGGTTGACCTGTTGGGGGTGGGGGTAGGGGTCAAGAGGAAACTCCAGATTCCACTGATCTAACATGGAGTGGCGGAGGACTTGGCTTGCAGTTCGCTGCCTTGAGACAGTGGGATGACAAGGAAGAAAAAAGTAATCCCCCTGATGGGCTTTGGATCAATGTTCTACCAAGTTTTTAGGATGGGGGATGTGGGAGTGGGGAGATGCACATGGGGGAGGTGTGGGAGCACCTCCAAATTGTTGAGGTCCCTAGCATAGGGGTCCCTGTCTCCAAAATTATAAAAATAAAATAATAATGATAAAATCCCAACAATAATAATTCATCTCATGTAAATTCATCATTGTGCAATCCAGTGGAAATGCTATAATCTTGCCAATCCTAAAGTCCTGAAAACTATTAAAGTCTGCTGAATTCTGAATGGGATATGAAATTCTACTTTCTCCATATGAAGTTTGATGAGGTTGGAACCACTCTCAAACATCCCGAAACAATTAATGGTAATGTTAAAAATTTAAGTAAAAAGGTAAAGATAAGGAGAATGTCAAGTTTTACTTATACTCCTTAAAGCTCTGTTACCATTAATTACCAAGGTCACAAACTCCTTAAAGCTCTATCCCCTATCTTTGTTCTGTGTTAAAGGGTTGCTGGACACAAAATTAAGGGGGGGCACAAAGGTATCTCCATTCTTTTTTTCAAGTGGGGGGGGGGGTGCAAACATGTCACCAAAAGGGCGATGTGGGGAAATTCCCCAGTTGCCCCCTCGCTCTCGGAGCATGGGAAATGTCGGGGGCATGTCCTCATGGAACACTGCTTTGGATGGGGAGGTGTGTGTAAGCATTGTGATCTCATGTTTGAAGATCTCCCTTATGAAAAGAGCTAGGTATCTTTGGTTTGACTAACTAGAGAATATGGAGAGGGAGCTGCCCTAGCCCTGGTAAAGGCAGTAAAGCCTCTCTTTGATTTCATAATAGATTGGACATCTGAAGATTAGATGCTTCTCAGACTCTATGTCCAGTAAGTGGCATCACTGGCAAGATAGGCAATCACTGGCAAGTCCTATATTGGCATGGGATGTGGTGATCATGAAACATCAGGAAGTGTTGCTTTGTTTCATCTATTCTTTCCTACCTTTTGCCATTTTCTCCTCCCATAATTCCTTTGATTGTGCTCATCTTTCTTTTTCACACCTTAGTCTCAGCAGTGGTTCTTAGTTTAGCTATTAGTTTTTCTCCCTGCCAAGGAATGTTGAGATTTAGTTAGTCTCGACTTCTAATTTTACATTTCTTGTTGAATTGGTCTTATGTAAATATTGTTGTTCTCTTGGTATGTTTTTGTCATTTCCCAGTTCTGTAGCATTTTTGCAGATGTATTTTTATCTCCTTACCATTCATTGGGCACTTGTCTTCCGCTACATTCTAGCCATCTTTTGCTTGCGTATCTTGTGTATTCCTTATTTTTGGCTTTTCTTATCTGATTATTGTTGGGATTCATCATTGCCCATTGCTGGCACTCTGGGTATACATGATCAACCTTCTTGGTGCTTGGCACTCTGGATATACATGATCAACCTTCTTGGTGCTTCTAACTCCACGGGATAGTGTTTGGCTACTAAAATAGCATCTGCATAGAGCAAGACTTTTATGATGGTTCCTGCAATGATCTTTCTTAGATTTATCCACACTCTTATAACTTGTTGATATAGAGCCCAAACAAAGTGTGGGAGAGTGGGCAATCGTGTTTCACCCTTATGTCATGATTAATGCACTTGGATAACCCTTCATTAGTTTTGATTTTTTCCTTTACTTGCTTGTGCACACTATCAGTTGTTGTGCTCCACTCATTTGGGACCCCCATTTCTACTAGTTTATGACAGATTTTCTCTTGCAGCTTTGTAACAAGCACCAAATCTATATGAAACAATAGCATAGCATCTTATTTTTGTTATCCCAGGTTTTTCCGCCAAAAGTCAGCTTGGTCATTGGCTCTTCTTCCCTCTACATTTGCAGGTTTTTCTTTCCACCATCCCTTAAGAGTTTAGCAAACATCTGGTTGATCATGATGGTTCTATAATTGCCCAATCATTTCTTACCTCCCTTGAAAATGGCAAAACATTATCCACCATGCAGACTTCTTGCTTGGAGCCATGATTTGAGAATGGAGGACAGTTTGGAACCATGATGTTTTCATAGTTCCACCCTGCCTTACCTCTCAAATCATATTTCCAAGTGGAAACCCTGCATGGTGGATAATTTTTTTTCTCTAAGATGGGCAAACTGAGGTTTGTTGCATAATGATCTGGGAAGCCTCCTTTGATTAGCTAGTTCAGTAATGATGCAACATTGGTTGAGAAGTTCCTTGATCCAATTCAAATATTTGGCTTGGGATAATATTTTTTCTCTAAGATAGGCAAACTGAGGTTTGTTGCATAATGATCTGGGAAGCCTCCTTTGGTTAGCTAGTTCAGTAATGATGCAACATTGGTTGAGAAATTCCTTGATCCGATTCAAATATTTGGCTTGGAGTCCTTGAATGTCTCTCACTTTATGTCATTCATTAGATACCATTTTCTTTTGTGAAAAAAGTATCTTCTGTGCAGATCTTTGCTGTCTTTTCCTTTCAGTTGTGATATCACCGTGGCCTCTTGCATGAGACAACCATTGTTTGGGTGATGCATCATCTTATTGCTTTTGCTTTTGTGTTCGAACTGTAGCCCTTTCTAGAAGGCCTTGGGATTTCTCCTTGCCATTCTTGAATCTCAGCATTTATTTTTCTCTGATTTTCACAAACTTCGCCATTTTGTGCCTCGCTAGGAGCATGTATGAGGTGAGGTTATTGTCGTTTTTTTCCTGTGTATGCTACTCTTGCCCCCATGCATTAAGTGTTGAATCAAGGGTTCATCAGAATGCCGTCTGAGGTTTTTTTTATGCCCCCTTGGCCTCTTGTTTGCATTTTACCGAGTGCTGTTTGTATGTCTTCCATTAGCTCCTTACAATTTTCATCTCTGTCCTTTCTGCTGCATCTATTAGACCCGATTTGGCTCTGCTTTTTCTTTGTTGATAATGACTCTCTTTGGGGCACTATTGTTTTTCCATCTAGTTGCTGATTTTCTGGTGCTTTTTTTAGCCAATATAATTACATGTATAGTGGTCGTGATCGGATGACATCTCCTGTCAATTATGGATTGAGAAGCTTGAAATATTTTCAATGTTGCTTGCTGAAATCTTTACTGTACTGTGTCCATTGTGTGTGTGATAAGTAGCTTCCTGGTATCCCTACCACTGTTCTAGCCCGTTGCATAGGATGAGATCATGTTGCGCAATCAAATTTGGAGGATTTCTTTACAAATTGGGTCTCTTAAACGACATCTGTTGAATCTCTCCTCCATACTCCTTCCTCTTCAACTAGCCAAAGAGTGTGTGCTTACTGCGAAGTTTGTCAGATGGAGGTAGTAGTAGGGTTCTTCATTATTTATAACCCTCTCCTCTTGCTGGGCAAAATAGCAAGCTGCCATGAAGATGCTAGAGCTGTTGTCTTTCAATTCGAACACTAAATATATTGGTTGTTGTCTATTTTGTGCGTCCTTGTTTAATTGTAGATCCCTTTTTTATAAAGCAATGCCTCCATGGCCTTTGTGATTGTTCGATGCCTTATTCCATGCATGCCATATTTTGAATCATAGTAGCTCTTGGATTCTGCAGTCCTCGTGCTTGTGGGATTCAACTAAGATTATCATTGGCATTTCCACACCACAATGTTCAGTGTATCTAGGTCATGTGGGCCATGTTTCCTTGTTTCCTTTTAGTTTCAGAACTATTCCTCAGCCCTCCTGTTCCACAAGACCTTCCATATGCCTTGCTGCCTGGTGCTTTTTTCCTCATGTCGGAGTTGTTTATAAAACCATTTTGTACCTTTTAGTCAACTTCTTTCTGTCATGATCTAGGCTTTGTCTCAATCAAGCCCAAGTGTTATTTTCAGCGGCCATTTTCTGTTGTCTATACTCTTCTGCCATTTGTTCATTCTCTCCGGTGCCTGTAGCTGTCCTGCCCATTCCATGAAGATCCTTAAGAAGTTTGCTCCCAACCCATGGATTCTTCATCCTCACACCTCTCCTTCACTCCTTAGATTACAATGATTTTTAGCATATTCTGCCTCTATTGCTCTTTCAGCACACTATATTTCTGATATCTCTGGTGTTGATGCCCTTTTCTGTGTTGTTTTTGCTTTGATTTTTTTTACCTCTTTCCCCTCTTGAATAATCAGCCTTTTCTATTGAGCCCTTATCATTTCAGTTTTGGTTTATTTGTTATTTTGATTTAGTTGGTGTTTCAACAGCCGGTTTTCATGCTCAGCTGTCTTGAGCCTGAGTTTCATGTCCTGGATGTGTCTCGGTCATTATTGGCTTGTACTCTTAGTTGCTGGCTATCCAGCTACAGTTTGCCTAGCCTGAATACCAGTTTTTGGATGGTTTCAAAGTTGCCGCGGTCGCTCTTCTAGAGCCCTCCTGCTGTTATGAAGGATTTATTCTGAATAGGCTTAATCCGATGGAGAACAGTGGTCTTGAGGAAGTGAACAAAAAAGCGCTAAAAGATAATTTGAAATTTAAATTGAAATAATTTTACCATCTATTTTTGGGACTGTTTTCTCACAGCTGATTTTGAAGGTGTGGTCTTCAGATAGTTCTGAAACTTAAGGAACTGTATAACACATGGGTTATTTTTTGAGTTTAATTTATCAATACTTTTCCATGCTATTCAACTCTTAAACCATAGAAAAGATGAATATTCAAGACCATATTTACTTTTTGCCATGTTTACAATCAACCAGACTCCAAATGGTCTCTAGAAACATGCGATAAGTTATTGGCCCTCTACACATCACTAATCAACATAGTCAATCATCAAACTCATCACCATTCTTTGACTTTAGTGTCTGGCTTTGAATCCTAAATTAAATTTAGGTTAAGGTTTAGGGTGAGTGAAACTAAGTATTAGGTTTAATATTAGAAAAAATGACTTTTCCCTTAATTTGTGCATTGCGTGATTGTGACTTGGTTCGACTTGTGATCGAGTTGAACCGATTTGGAATTGAACTAGCCAGTGTACGACTTGATTGGTTCAATACCAAATTGATCCCCCAAACCGTTTTGAAGATTGAGTTGAGTTGGTTTGGCAGGGGATTAACTTGGTCGAGTCCGAATCCAAGTTGACCGAGTTTTAAAACATTGGGCAAGAGTACCTCGAATAGTTTTTCTGATTAGGTTTGACTAATTGTCAATTTTGTCTTTAGAGGGTTTTTGTAACCTGAATATGGATTTTCGTAAAATAACTTTAATGTTTTTTTGCATGGTATTCATGAAACAATGCACAATGAAACTCGTGTACGATGCAGATCACTATGTAAACATATTCCCTTCTGTGTTTAATATAGCTCTTTATTATGCGGGGCATTTTCACCAAAATTGTACTTTGGGTTGTCTTTGTGGTAATTGCCTTCATTTACACCATAACTTAATGGATTTTAGAATTTTTTAAGGCCATTTATTAGAATATATTTATATTTAATTTTAGTGTTTGGTTTCAGGTTCTATTTTAAACATTGCATGATTGTGATTAGCATTACATGTGTGTTATCTGTGTTGCTCAGTTAATTGATATGAAAGTGTTAAATATGTAATCTTGGTATGGTTGTTATGTAGTGTTTGAGAGAAAATGAATACTCGAGAGTTATAAAATCTTGGTATGAAAAATGTACATTGTCTAGAGATAGTTTGAAATTTTACAAGAATTACCACTTGATGTTTCGTCGGTCTATGAGTTGAGATTCACTCGGTCTATGAGTTGAGATTCACTCGAACGGTCAACATTGTGTATAAAGACCTCTAAGCCTTAAAAGAGGGTCTGAGCAAATATTCTGCAGAGTTTTCTTTTATTTAGATAAGAAGTTTATTTAGAAAAAAAGTGATTACGACGTTACAAGTTTGTGTTGTGGCTGGTAATGACAGTCGCTTGTTCTCTCTGATTTTTGAATTTATCTGAAGTCATCAAGTTTTACCTTTTTTGTTTTTGGAGTCTGTCCTTCAAGGTATGCAGTTATTCAAATCTGCAACTCAGTGGCATCCTCCTTTATATGATATATGGGTCTAGAATCAATTTTGCATCTCGTTTATAGGGGTTGCACAAATGATACATTCATATTGTTTGTATCCAGAAATTTTGTAAGGACAATTTGTTTGTTTAAGCTTTAGACATTATTCAAGAACAGGGTTTTGTATTTCTCTTTTATTTTTGAACTTGTTTAAGTGGGCATGTTTGTCATGGTTTTGTTTTAAATCATTTCCTCTACTCAAACAAATAGTCTCAAGTTTCTTTTTAGTAGTCCTTGTCTTGAATGCGATTGCAGTTCTAGTAATCTTTTAGCAATTTTGAATTCTAATTATTTTGCCCGACCTTTTATGTTGTAGGATTTCCTTGACATAAATTCTGTGTTCTGGCAGAATTCAATCCACTGAATTAGAGTGAAATCCATGGTTGTGGGTGTCATCTTCCATGGTTGAGGTGTAGGAGTTGGCCTGTAACCATTCGACAACAAACGTGTGTCATGGCAGGATTCGGTCTAGTGAATTAGATTGAAATCTATGGTTGAGGGTTACGGGTGCGCATCATTCTCCATGGTTGAGGTGTAGGGGTTGGCCTGTAACCGTACCCAACAGGTTCATAATGAGCTACAATTGACTCTCATCAATGATTGGCAAGTAAGGAGGCTTGTCTGCGTCTGATATGGTGAGAGTCAGCATGGCAAACTTGTCGTTCAGTTATTCTAGAGGGGGAGGCTAGCTGTGCCTATGCTCCCACCTCTCTCTGATTGCCTTTGATGGTGAGCCCTTGCTTGGTATGTTGGCACTGCCATGAGTGAAAAATTGCACCGGAGAAGTGCTGGGTGGTTCCTTGCTCATAGTACATTGAGTGCCTCCCCAAAAGTCAAATAGCCACCTCTTGGCGCCACATCCATGTCCACTTTTGATACTTGCACCAAAAGTCGAATGTAGAGATTCACACAATTTAGCGAGTTGTCATAGCATGTAAAGTTTCTAGGACATTGGTTATTATATGAAGCATCATTCATTTTCTGCCATATGAGAAAGAGCACTTCTACTCTTACCAATTGTGATGCTACTTAGAACACGAAAAGCATGGGAGGTTATTTTCTATTAGGCATGGTTTCCAAGTAAAATGGATATGGGGAGGAAGATGTAGAAGAAACGAAGGAACATGATTAAAAAAAAGTTCACTATTTTTAGTTCTACCACAAATAGGGCATTTGCATGGTAGAAACCTCTCAACAAACATACCACCTAGAGTAAGTAAGTTATCTTTTTTGGGTTCCACAAGAGGCTTCCAAATGCCATGAACCCTAAAAGCCCATGTCTTGTGCCTAGATTTCAACATCTATATATTGTTCAATGTTCCATCTAGAAAGGGCTCTCAACATAACCACTTATAACCATCTCCAAGCTTATATTTTGGCAAAGGCCTTTGATTTGTTCCATTTCTAGTATTCCACCAGGGTTGGGGCCTTGTAAGCCAACTAGATAAATAGGTAGTTAGGGATCAAGTTCTTGACTTTGTCAAAGATCACCCTGTCAGAGTTGGCCAATCTAAATCTTGTCTTGAGATGAGGGCATGACCCCTAATCTTTAGTTTGGGCATGGAAGATGTCCCCAACAAAGTTGATTCCTTTTTGGTAGAATCCAAGGTTGAAAATCATGCTTGCTCTACTATGACTTTGTCTTGATGCAATGAAATGGGTGACCACCAAATAGAATGTTGTTGAATGAGAGTCCAATGCAAAGAGAATGCCCCTTCCAATTGAGAAAAGGCTTAATTTCCAAGCCTTTCAAATGCTTTATGCTACTTAACTAACTTTGGAGTGACCACAAGGCTCTAAAGATTAAGGTCTTCCTTGGTCTTATTTTTGGGAGTTGTTCCCAAAGTAGCATAGTTTCTTAAGAGCGCCTTTGATGTTTCTTTTTATTTCAGCGCTCTAATAACCCACTTAGCACACACACAAAACTTGAGCTTAGCATTAAGTTTAAATAATCTCCATACCACCCTAGTGTTTGGGGCCATTGTTGATGTTTTCTCCTTGCCTTCCATCAAGTGTTGGCCAAAGCCCTTCTTTGTCTTTTGTCCATGAGACTAGCATTCAAAAATTCTTGTCAAGTATGAAAGGTAGAGCATGACATAGGCTCTACATTTGGGTCTTTGCATCTCTGCATTTTTCATTGTGTACAATGCAGAGGGTGGGATGGTTAAAGTCTTGTTACAATGTTCTTACCTTTGCATTCCACATTGTAAGCAATGTGGTGGAGGGTGAAAATCAACACATATTCCCCCTCTCTTGCTTTCTTCCCCTTTCCCTCCTTCTGCACTTGTCATCACCCTTTCCATCCTCCCTCTCACCTTCGTTTCTCACATCACCCCATCATACAATGCGAAGGGAGGGACGTGGATTGCACCCACTTGATCCATCCTCTCCACTTTCCACTTTTGTCTTGGATTGAGAATTGAGGGCTCGCATGGGCATGCAAGCAAATTGCCCACTATCATATGACATAAATTTCATGAAGTTGTACCTTCATGGATTTATGAAACAATGATGGGTCATTAAGAGAAAAGGGAAACCACATCCTTGTGCATCAAGTGGCTCATGCTTTATATTATGACACCTTAGAACTTTTGGAGATTTGGTTAGGTCTCAAGATTTAATAATTGAGTGCAAAGTACAACGTGAAGAATGATGCCAAAGGACAAACCATTTTTTCTGGTGCTACAAAAAACTCCCTATCTCTCTAATAAGTCCTTCCATTGGTCTACAACCTACAAATGGTATTTAAATTTATCAGAGAATGAGCAAAATGAAAACAAGGCTTGGACTTTAGGGTCGGTGAGCATTGATTGTGTAGTAGTGGTATGGAGTGTCCATGAATTAGTGCCCTAGTGAGGTTAATCGAGCATGGGAGGACGATGCATGTGCCTTTGATGCCGATTACTTCTAGAGAAGTGTTTCGACTTCCCTAGGGCACCAATGTCTTCAAATATGTAGAGGTAGATTCTTTCCTTGATGAAAATGGTGGTGTTATGCTATCTTGAACTATTGAAGGATTCATGGTCACTTTGAGCCTTCGAAGGATCACTATGTGAGCATCTTTGAGCTCGTCGAGCCTTATCGATTAATGTCATGATGCTTTACTAGAGTTATGGGACAATAGTAGACAAAGTGGATGCTGAGTTATCTGGTGTATATTGTTTTCTATGTATTCCAAACATAATGGATTTTCGACTTGGGGGGAGTATCTCAAACATAACTTCTTATAAGCCATGAAGGGGTATCGACTTGAAAATGCACCCAGTGCACACATTGCACCCAACATTGTGGAGGCATAAATTCCTATTTATCTTCACAAGGTTTAGGGTGAATTTGTGGGGAGATTTAGAAAAATGCTAATAGGTCTAGAGCCAAATCGTTTGATATGAGATGCTAAGAAAATTGTTAGTGGGGAAGGGTGAATTATTTTCTGACAAGGACACTGGTATCTAGTTGTATGTCAAGGACACAAATGATACTCATTGATTCTCTGAACTTAAGAGACTCGTGTTGCCCTTATTTATTATCCTATGGGAATTTTCAAAGATCACATGACATCCGTTAAACATAAAAATTGTTTTCCTCAATTTTTGGAATTTGAAATGAGGCCAAGGGTAATGAAGGTGGGCATGATGAAAGCAATGACTTTGATTGAGTACTCGTGGAGCCTATTCCTTTGACAATTTTGAAGATAACATTTCCCAAGGCAAGACTTGCAATGTTGTGGGTACAAATTCCTAAAGGGAAATTATGTAAATTTCCCTAAGGAGAGCACAAACCTAAAGAAGGTAGGTAATGTGGGAAGTTCGCCTTGAGTTCCAAAAGGGACATCGTGGAAAATGCTTTGAACATTGCCTCTATGGTAGCACAAGGAAATGTCACCACCTCACCTAGAGGTGGTAACCAAAGTACTTTGAGTGGAGATGGTGGGAGTGGTAATGGGGGTGATGATCCAGAGAAATTAAAGAGGGACATGCAATTCCGACTACTTAGAAAATGAAGATAATTGGAAACGTTGACATGGGTCATCACTCAAAGAACATGTTTAGAAAGAGATTGAGAATGTTAGTGATGAAAAAGACAGTGGAATCTGCCAACCTTTGAGGATAATTGTGTTAATATGCATCATTTCAAGTTTGACAAGAATTCTGAATTCCTATAAGTGTTTAGCCTAAAGGTCAAGGAAAAGAAGCTAGATGAGCATTGCAATGCTGAAATCAATGTTGAAGGATTGAACCTATTTGATTACACAACACTACAAGGAATGCGTTGGGACATGTTAGTAAACAAGATGGATAAATCAAAATGCTAAAGAAAATAATTATAGACTCGCTTGAAAGTGTATTGAACCTTGAGCCTTTATTTGCAAAGCCCCTTGCCATTCACGATCTTGAAGAAATTCAATTAGAATCATTTTAGTGATTTTCTAAAGCGAAAGCCATCGAGGCGCTACTCACAGGGTTTTGGAAAATTGTGGCCAACAACGTGGAAGATATAATGAATCAATTAATGGATTTCTAGGGGATCATTGATAAGTTTGTTGTTCTTGCTCACAAAATACATTCTATAAAGTGATCATTTGGTGTTAAATAGATTTTAATTTTGATGAGAAGTATGTCAATGCCTTTATTGGAATGTTGGAGAATTTGAATAGTTTCTTAGGGTGGAATGGGTGTCTCCCTTTTGACACCACGTTGAAAAAACTTAGAAAAGGATGGGGTGCGAGACTAGATACTCTACACTAGTTGATGGACAATTGTAATGACATGGATAACAACAGGATTGAGATCTCTTTAAGGACAATGGAAGTGATGGGAAGCTTGGAGATCTTGTGCTCAATCAAGGTGGTAAGATATGTGTGAAAGAAGAATCCAAAGCAAAGGTGATGGCAACAAAGGTAGTATCAGGTGCTAAGCTCAACAACCTCAAGCAAATTCTTAATGTGGAAATTAAAGATTGGCTTACTTCACTGTGAAAAATGTTGAGAATAATTCATTGGGTAGGGACCACTTCAACATTCTCCAAGGACGAGGAATAATTTTTTGTTTTAAATTAGGAAAGATGATTGTGGGACCCTCACGGGGGTGTTTATTAAACACTAGGTAGATTTCATTGTTGCGGTGATCGTTGAAACCACATGAATTCAACAAATCTATTGGAGAGGTTAGGTTTCTTGGCATATTTTATCAACCTCCATGATTTGTATATTCAAATTCAAAGATCTTGCGAGGGTTCAAATCAATTGGAGAGGTTAGGTTTCTTGGCATATTTTATCAACCTCCATGATTTGTATATTCAAATTCAAAGATCTTGCTAGGGTTCAAATCAAATTAGTCTTGTATACATTTTGTAAATAAATACCTCCAAGATTTTCCTTTCTACTTTCCTCAATCATATGTCCATATGTCCACACAATTTTCATTGGCTTTGTAGCAATGAAACTAGGGTTCCCACTGATCCCTCTCCTTTTTTGCATCCAACTTCTAATTTATTTTCAAGGTTGTGGGAGCTCCATCCCTGCCTACGATGTTGAATGCAACATTTTCTCGTTTGCGTAGTCTAAACGTTCTACTTTTTGTTTTTTTCCCAGGCATATTTTCCGATCAAATTTGCTCGAAATCCGACTAGAAATTGTTGGAACTACATATTTGAGTGGTCGAGTCTGTGTAATCCGAGTGCCTTGCGGGTTTACCAAGGTGCTAAATCCATTTATGCATTCAAAAATGCAATTTAAACAACAAAAAATGGTGTATTCACCAAGATTTGTATCGTTGAATTCTGGTAAAAAAGTTCAAAAGGTAGAACGTTTAGACAACACCTTTTCTTGTTTGTTTATGTCATCGAGATTTTGTATTGCTAAGGAATCATGTTTCAAACTCTTTAAAGGAGCAATTGTTGGGAGCATTATTATTTTGAGCAAAGCCCCTTGGAAAGCTATAAAAGAATACCTAATTTTTACGACTTCTCTGTTTTCAACTCCATGAAGCAAAGTCTTAAGCATGTGTTCTTTGTCAAACTTGTTTGATAGATAAAGTTGCAATCTTTAAATGCTTCTCTAAACTTTATTTTCTCTTGTCAATATCTTGGATGATTATGTTATTTACATCTTGATTAATGGAGGAAAGGGTATCTAAGAACTAAAAATGCTATTTATTTAGAAATCATCTCTTTTTTTGTAATAGCTAATCTCATGCTTATCCTCTCTTAGGTATCAATGTTTGTTTGTATGATTATCTAGTTACATAAAAAGCTTTAGAGCTTAAAGATTTTATCGAAGTTTACTTTTTGTACCCTTTATCCTTCTCTATTTTTTTAAGACAATGTTGTTTGTTTTTTAAAGGATTTATTGATAATATTGTTGTTGCTTATCAAAGATCAAAGAGGAATATCACCTCTCTAAAAACAAAGAGTGCTCCTTTCATCGTTCTCTATTTTTTTTAAAGACCCAATTGTTTTTTAAAGGATTTACTGATAATATTGTTGTTGCTTATCAAAAATCAAAGAGGAACACCACCTCTCTAAAAACGAAGAGTGCTCCTCGGTCTTACCGAGATTCCTCTTGGTGTTGGCGTTTTCTTTTGATAAGGGAAAATACATCAACATCTGGTGACCATATTGTTGGCCCATGAAATATTTCCAAGATGGTTTAAATGTTGCAAGACGTTGGCTTCACCTACCTACCCTGATATTGTTCTTGGATTGGATGGATAATGGAGTGTCCTTTCTCAAGTGTCGGATTTCACTTCGAACACAACCGAGAATCAAAAGGAGCATGAATGCTCTTGGGAGGTCCTTGTCCAAGAGGAGTTCCATTCTTGTCAAAATATTGCTTCAAGGAGAAAGAAGAGTTATTAGGTGGGCACATCGTTTCTTACTTTAGGGTAAGAAAGGCAACTTCGTATTATAGTTAGAGGTGCCTTAGGTGGATACAACGATTGCATTCCACCCTTGCTCACCTCTCTCTACTCTACATTAAGGGTACCACCGATCATTTCAATAGTTTTGGCCAAAAAAAATCAAAACCTTCTTCAAACAATGTAAAACCCTTAAGCAACTATTCAAAACCGCTAAGGACAAATATGACCCTATGCTTGGCCCAATAGTCTACCTAATCCCTTGCTCCTGCGGTAATTCATACATAGGCAAAACCGACAGATCCTTTAAATCCCGACCCAAAGAGAACATAACCGATACACATGACAACCAAATCGCCAAGTCAACAATTGTTGAACACTCCTTCAATTATAAGCACCTAATTTTCTTTGACCCAACCAAAATTCTCTCCACAACGCCCTATTACACCTCTTGAATCATTTGAGAAGCTCTGGAATATAAAAACACCCTAATAAATTCAATCGTGAAGATGGCTACAAACTCAGCCAGTCTTGGAAACCCCTCATACATTATCTCAATCATTGATACGTTTTCTATCCCTTGCTTAACTTAATTATTTATTTTATTATTCCAATTTTACAATCCTTAAGTGTAAATCCTTTTATAACCTAAACATCCTCCGACTTTGTTTTCCTTTTTAATCCGGTGTTTTTATCAAGGCCTTTCTCTTCCTCTCCTTACACTTACTCGTTTTATGCTTTAATCTATGTCCTTCCTACTTTACTTGATTTTCATTATTTGACTAAATTCTCATGCCACATGTAACAACCCCGCTGTTATGACAAAAAAATCGATATACAATAGGTACATTTTTTTTTGCATTAGGAATTATACATCACAATTAATAACAACATCATTGACACATTGTCCAATATATTAATAGAACAATATTAACACATTATCAATCATTCACGACATAAAGCTGACACATTATTGCAATGAATAACGATACACATATCGACACATTAACACAAATAAATAACAACCTATAATCATTGCATTCATACAAATAAATAATGACGCATAGACAATACAAATCATAAAGCACTCAACTCCTCTCATCAGGATAATCATCAAACAACACCATGATAACATGAGATAACATAACACTAACTTGAGGATCATAAATATAATCATAATAATGACATAAGATACTACCCGCCCAACCTAGCCTGCGAGGTTAGGACCTCTAGAAAACATAAACATTGCTCAAGCCCAGGTTCCAATATATTTTAACTATTTAAGGTCTCAAGGCTGGTGACTGTTTTGAGGAACAAGGAGGTGTCTACATCCCACTAACATAACAACTCCAACCAACTAGCTAAATCCACAACATCTACAATCATCAAAATCAACAATCCATCAATCCTAATCCAAAATTAAACATGTCGCATGAGTAATCATGCGCATAACCCATCATACATCACATTAAACCCACGACACAAGATAAATTATCGGTTATATTCATGGCGCAAGGTTCCAATCACATAAATGCAATCATCCATCATCTTACTTTCATTTCTTGCAAAAGTTTAGTATCTAACAATCAATCATTACACCATAACTTAATTGCGCGCACAGATACTACTATCTAAACCATCATTCATTACATTAAATTTTCTTTGTGTAAGAAGTAAACTAAGAACATGACCATTATATCTGTCTTTTATAACATGGCGCAAAAGAAACTAGTCACTAAATCAATCATATATCAATAATTCAAGTCACAAAGATTAATTAACAGTAAAATCAAGGTGCAAGAGAATATTGAAGATGCAATGCACACACACTTAAATTAAGGTGCGCAAGTAATTTATTAACAATAACAACAAAATCAATGGCGCAAGGTAAATATTCATCAATTTTATGGCGTTCAAGTAACTACAAAAATCATTCAATACATCATCTATATTTCATGGCGCAAGCAATCTAACTACTTAATTCCTTATTACATCAACATTCATTCCATAGTGCCACAAAAACTAATTTTTGAACAATCACTCATCAACATCAATATTCATTGCGCATGAGGGATTACAATTTCTAAATCAACGATGCATCAACAATATTAAATGGTGAAATAGAAATCTAGTTATTACAACCATCATACATCAACAATTTAATAGCGCAAATGTAGTCATCAGTTTTATTCCATGGGGCGAAGGAAGTTAACTACATAACTCGTCCAAAATTTATTCCATTTTCATTGTATGCGAGTAACACTCAATTGATTCCTGGCGCAAGGAATCTAAGTACTCTATCAATAATGGAGCACATCATTCTAAAGGAGCAAGCAAATCTGAACTCAAGTAGCTTAGCTAAACATTTTCATATTAAGGTTATCTTCTAGGAATATGTAAGGAGAGACAGATTTACAATTTCGTTATGCACGTCCAAAAGAAGATCAATACATGAATTTAAATCCACCTTCTCATTCGATATCCCATGAAAACAAATAAAAAAAAATCATTAAAACATCCCTATAATTTAGTATAACACTTAACCATGCTAAGAGAGAGAAGTTAATAAGATATCCATTGCTCAATCACAATGGTCCAAGAAGGACATTCAATTTTTGTGTGTTTTCTTTTTGAAGGAAAGGGCCAGGAAGTGAGGTTGAAGGAAGACCTTAATAAAAATTGAGTTGAAATACATAAAAGGGAAAATCTAACTGAGTGAAGTTATTGAAATCTCTAACGAAATAAAAGTAAGAAGGTGCCTTCACTAAGATGGATAACATTGCTGCTCAAACAATGATATTAATAAATAATTTATAATTTTAAAAGTAGTCGAGGTCACCTTCACTAGGAGATCGCAGTGAAGAACGTTTATACTAAAGTCAAACAATTCGAAGAAATCGACAGATACATTTAGTGAGGATAATTCAACCCATCCATTCTATGCACGATCTCTTTACAAAAGCGACCTTCCATAATAGACACAACAAATTGAAACCCATCAAGGAGAAGGACTAGGGTTTTCTCGCTATGAATATGTATAATCCTGTTATCCAAATTTTATGAGTTGTGGAAATGAAAAAAAAAGGGACAATAAAGAACTTCCCCAAACACCTTCAATGTGCCTTGGTTCTGGGCATGTAAACCCCCACAGTGGAGAGAATATACAATGAGAAACCACCAGTCTAGCAAGGTGGGGTAGCGACTTCACCAGAGAAGCGAATCATGAAGCTTCTTGGCTTGCATATGCGAGAAGGACAAGGTACCTAAGAAAATGCTAAAGGGAAGGGGAAGAATCATTTGCAACATGGTTCCACACCCCAGTATACATAAGAAGGATAACTCTATGTAGCTTCCAGGGTCCCTTCTCCCGTTTTCAACGACTCATGTGGAAATGCAACCCAAGAAAAAGGAAAGTTCAGGCCTTGAACAACACCGAGGTCAAGTGTTTTTGTTGTGAGGAGTACCTACTACTATCAGTAAATCAAGGGAAGGACGAGTGTGCGGTACAACCAGAGAAATAGTAACTGTGCTTGGATTTGTTCCCAGGCAGAGCCTTCACTCCAGTCACACACCCAGGGATGAAATTCCACATAAATTGTTTTGTGCAAGAAAACGTTCATTGTTAGAATAAATGCCCAAGGGTAAATTCACCTGAGAATTAAAGAAAAACGAAGAGATGTAACTGCGATTTTGCTGAGGGGGAAAGTTGTGAGCTCCACGAGATTTGTAGATGAAGGATTGAAAATGTAGAGCACCTCAACATTTTAATTTTTGTTTTGTTTTGGGAAAGGATTTGAAGTGGGGAGAAAAATAAATTTTTGTTGGGAAAATTTCCTTTTGGGAGAAGAGATATAAAAAAATAAAAAATTGATCAAGGCAAAAGGGCACAAAGCCATGCCCCTTTCCTCAACGCAGAAAATTTGAAAATAAAAAGGTCAGAGAACCAATCCTTTAAATTAAGAGCAGGGGTTCATCAGGGAGAGAACCAAAATTTAATCAAGGATTACAGTCTTTACTCTCAGAGTAGGGTTTGGGGAAGGGAGACAACGATTGAAAATTCTAATAATCAAGGACGATAATCCATATAAATTTATTCCAAGCTAACCAAATAAAGAAAACTTGCCCAATTAATATAAGAAATCCATTACAAATTCCATCAACATATAAATCCATATACAATTTTTTTAACTAATTTACAACTGCAAATTTTAAACATGTGTACCGTAACCGACTGATGGAATTGTTGATGTTCTTCGACTGCTGGCGATCCTCCTTCCTCCCGCTTGCTAATCGTCGAGACCTCACTGGTACCTCCCAGCCAACGCTAGGGGTACTCTTCTTCCCCCTTAGCCCCCCGATCCGCAAAGGGGCCACGCACAACACAACAAGAGAAAATCTAGCTCCCAGCTCGCCTCACAAGGTTGAGCTACCACTCTCTTTTCGAGCTGGGTATCCCAACTCCCACAAGAAAAACAGGTCAAAGAAATTTTGACAACATAAATTTATGCATACTAGACGTGATCCATTCCTCTTCTCAACCATTACTTTTATAGAGTTCTTCTTAGTGACCACTTACCATTTGCACAATTAATTCATTTGATTAAAATTTAATTAGGAAATACTCTCCCTCGTACACTTGTCACCCGATCCCTTAGTTGCACTAGAAATTCATTTATTTAATTTAATTAAATGTCAATTTCTCTAACCCATCCTAAAAGCGCTCCTTACTGTCCCTTTATTCCCTCTATTTCCTTTTAATGACTGACACCTTTCTAAAAATTAGTTGTGGCTTATTTAAAAAAGTTATTTAGTTAGACTAGACTAGATTTTTTTCTATGTTTCCACATTCCTTTTTACATTCATTTCCCCTTTTTGTCTAAGTTCCGATTTAGCATGTCTAGCACATAATCAATAATTAAATCTTTAGATAAACATTTCTCTTTTAGATTCTTAACTTGATTTTTCTTCATTCCCCTTTTATTAATTGATCATTTAGTTTTTTTTTTTTTGTCTTTTTACCATATTTAGACCTAGGCTTAATTTTCAACTAGGCCTAGAAATTATTATTTTATTTTAAGGAAATTTTATAATTAATAAAAATTTACTCATTTAACATTTATTTTAAGGCTGACCACGCCAAAACAAAATATCGTTTTCTAGGCACCTAGGTTCATTGACTCACCTTTATTAAAAATCACGACATTCCCTTCAAGACACACTAAGTGCTCCAAGGGCGCCACTCGCCTTTGTTCATGTTTTATTGATGCAACGTGCCCTTCAAGACGCACTACGTGCTCCAAGGGTGCCACACGCCTTTGACTAATTTTAGTAGTTGTCCAACCCTTGGAGTCAATACTCCATTAGGCGACCTTGTGAGAGACTAAGGGCCTCTAAGGAATAATGACCCTACCTTATTGCGCACCCCTTAGAATCTTCGTGAGCGACTGTCTCAATCTGCCCTCACGACATCGTGGATCTCTCGAACTAGGTAATTGTTAACCTACAATTCGAGCCACGATGGGAGTGCTAGTAGGCTGTGGCAGGGCTGCTTCCACACCTCTCCCTCAATATCCGGTTGCTGTGCATGACCCCTTTACTCCTAATGTGAGTCTGATTAGCAAGCAATCGTCAACATGCATCCATCAACGAAACACGTCAACGATCCATAAAAACATCATAATATACCTGCTCATATGTCACATATGCAAAAACGAAATACCCAAACCATATATAGTCCACTCCCTGACTCAATCCGAAGTCCAAGGAGGTCCACCGATGTCATCGACATCCCCAATCTGTCAAGTGTCATGCACACTCAGGAGAAACCCGTCAATAGAACCTTTCTATACATAGATAATCAAATAACATAACATCATAATTCATAAGCATCATCATCGAAACCCATAAGCGAAGCAGACAATCATATAATGAACTGGATCACTTGCACGCAAGTGTCCTCAAAGAATATGTCAAATCATGTGCGCGCAAGAGCAATATGTTACATACACCCCCTCCTGTTTTAAACTTCGTCCTGAAGTTTCACAGTATAATGTGCAATAAATAAAGTATCTGAAAAGATATAAATGTATAACTATCAAACAAAAATGGAAACTGCTGGCGCATATCATATACGTCCTCCCAAGTAGCCGAGTGTGGGCTATAATTGTCTCATTGGACCTTGACCTGATTGACTGTTCGATGTGGTAGCTGTCGAATGCGATGGTCAAGAATGCGGATTGGCTCCGCCGTGAGTGCACCCTCGTCCGATACCTGTAAGGAACTCATGTCAATCACATGTGTAGGATCACTAACATAATGTCTCAAAACAGATACATGAAAAACATAATGTATACGCCTCAAAGAATCATGCAAGGCTAGTCGATAGGCCACAGGTCCTTTCTTTTCCACAACCTCAAAAGGTCCCACGAACATAGGAGAGAGTTTAACACCCTTTCCAAACTTGATCGAACTCTTGTGCGGTTTCACCCGTAAGAAGACTCTATCACCAACTTCATAACTACGGTGAACGCGATGCGCATTGACATAACTCTTCTACCGATCTTGCGCTTCCTTAATCCTTTGTCTTATCGTTTGCATTTGTTCTTCCATTTAATGGATCGCTTCTGGTCCTACCAAGACCCTATCCTCAAGTCAATCCCAGCTCAAAGGTGTCCGACACGGTCACCTGTAAAGAAACTCGAATGGTGCCATCTTAATGGTGTTTTGATAGTTGTTGTTGTATGCAAACTCTACCAATGGAAATAAATCTTCCCAATTATTTTGTTGGTCCATCACGTACATACGCAACATATCTTCCAATATTTGGTTCGATCTTTCTGTCTTCCCGTCTTTCTCCAGGTGATATGCGGTACTAAAGTTAAGTTGGGTTCCCAAGGCCTTTTGGAAACTAGTCCAAAATCATCCTGTAAACACCGATCCTTGATCATATATGATCCTCTTAGGCACGCCATGCAGTCTCACTATCTCACTGATAAAATATCTAGCTATGTATGGCACTTGATATGTCGTACGCACAGGGATAAAATGTGCACTTTTTTTCAGAGTGTCAACTACCATGAAAATTGAGTCGTGCCTCCTTGCCGTCAACGAAAATCCAACAACGAAGTCCATTGAAATGACCTCCCATTTCGATTCCAGAATAACGTGTGGCTATAGTAATCTTTTCGGGTGTCTATGTTCATCCTTCACTTGCTAACATTCTAGACATCTCGCCACGTAGTTAACTATGTCTGCCTTCATTCATTTCCAGAAGAATAAGGGCTTAAGGTCTGCCCTCATCTTCATGACTTTTGGATGAGCCATGTACATTGCTCTATGAGCTTCGTTTAAGATCAAACTTCTTAACTCTTCATTAGGTTGTATGTAAATAAGGTTATTGTATCTCATTAATCCGTCGTTGTTTGGTACCAACATGGTGTCTTGTTCGATATTTTCCTTAACCTCTTTATACCAGTCATCGTCGCACTGTATAGTTAGAATATTTTCACGAAGGTTCGTCTGAAGAGGTATGACCAAAAATATGCGTGGTCTCCAACTCACTGCATTTGCCACTTTGTTCACTATTCCTTTTATGTAGGTAATCTCAAAATCATACTCGCTAAGCAGTTCTGACCAACACCTTTGCCACGCGTTCAAGTCACTTTGTGTAAAAATGTATTGCAAACCACAGTGGTCCATTTTTAGTTCGAATTTCTGTCCAATCAGGTAGTGTCTCCATACTCTCAAGGCATACAAAATGGCCAATAACTCCGGATCGTGCGTCACATAGTTCTCCTCATGTTTTCTTAACTTTCTTGAGATGTAAGTGATCACTCGATCGTCTTGCATCAAGAGTCCACCTAAGCCTTCCTTGGATGCATATGTGCATACCAAGAAGTCCTCGTCCATGTCAGGGACTTTTAGTATCGACGTTTTCCTCAACAACTCCTTGAGCCTTCGAAATGCTTTCACGCATTTCTCGGTCCATACAAACTTCTTATTTTTCTTCTGCAACTCCGTAATCGGATTTTCTATCTTCGAAAAACCTTTGACGAACTGTCGATAATATCCTGTTAAAACCATGAAGCTACGTACTTCGGGTATGTTCGTCGGCGCATGCCATTCCATAATAGCCTCTACCTTCGCTGGATCCAAAACGATACATTTGCTGGATATAACATGCCCTAAATAATGAATCCTCGATTGATAAAAAAAGGATTTTGACAGTTTCCCGTATAATTTGTTCCCTTGTAAGCATTGTAGTACCAAGCAAAAATGTTCGTTATGCTCTTCCATTTTCCGAGAATATATCAAAATATCGTCAATGAATACTTGAACTAACTTGTCCAAGTATTCATGGAACACCCCATTCATCAATCTCATGAATACCCTTGGGGCATTTGTTAGTCCAAAAGGTAATACGGTAAACTCGTAATGTCCAAACCTCATCTTGAATGCGGTCTTAGGAATGTCTTCCTCCTTGATCCATAACTGGTGATACCCTAATCTCAATTCGATCTTCGAAAACACCGTCTCACCCTTCATTTGATCAAACAAATCATCTATTCTTGGCAAGAGATACTGGTTCTTGATCATTTCCTTGTTCAATTGATGGTAGTCAATGCAAAGTCTCCACGACCCATCCTTCTTCCGTATGAAAATGACAGGTGCACCCCAAGGCGATACACTTGGACGTATAAGTCATAGGTCCAACAACTCCTTCAGTTTCATTTTCAAGTCCTGTATCTCAAGGGTCGACATCCGATAAGACGTTCTTTCTATCGGTTCAGTCCCAGGTTTTAGGTCGATGGTAAATTCCAATTCCCTCTCAGGCGACAACCTTGGTAAATCCTTTGGGAATATGTCCACAAATTATCATACTTCTGGAAGGTTTTCTAGTCCTTCCGCCACACCCTTTTTGTTCAACACAAGGATTGCATAGAGTTTGCATCCCTTGCGCATGCTCTTCCGTAGATGTAGGGAAGAGATGAACCTTAGGGAAACTCCCTGGTTCCTTCCTACAATCATTCGTCATTGGTAAAACTCAACCATTTCGTCTTACAATTGACTATTGCATCATGCGATTCCAACTAGTCCATACCGATCACGACATCATAAGATCCTAAGATCATGACATACATGTTGGCCTTCGTGACGAGTTCTCCCAGGTTAAGGCTACAGTTCGTAAACTTTCCTCCAACCTTCTGCTTGGATCCCTAAGCCATTTCCATGTAGCTAAACTCATCCTGTTCAAATGACTTTACCTTAATTATTTTTAGTGCTGCACCATAAATAAATCTCTCTGTAGCACCTGTATCTATCAAAATACTAAAGGTCTGGTCAGCGATGGTACCTGACGTCTCAAGCACAATAGACTGGTTCTCGGCCTGGTGGTTATTCACCGTTGCATGAATCCGATCGGCCTTGCCCAAATCTCCTACTATAGTGTGTTCGACTGACCCGACTGCTCTCGCCCTCTCAACCAGATAGTCACGCTGGTAATGTGGCTCTCCACATATCCAACATCTGGTTTTCGGTCTAGTACTTTTGGTCCCCGAAGTAGAAGTTGATGGCCCACCAACCTAGAACCCTAGTCTGTTTTGCTGAATAGGCCAGAACTTCTACTGCTGCGGACGATGCTCCTGTTGGTGCTGTGGTCCTCTGTAGGGAGTCTGTTGCTGAGGCACTGGTCATGGTGGTGTCGTGAACGTGTATCCTCTTGAAGTTCCTCGATACCCTGATGGATGTCTAGCTGGTGTCTGATGCTGCTGCGCACTAGATGTCACCTGTCTCGTCGGTCTCACATGAGTCCTACTTTGACCCTCACTAATGAGATCTTCCTTAGCTATGAGGGCCTTCTGGAAAACATCGTGCAACGTCTGAGGCATTAGAATCCTCACCTTCGCATGAATGCTGACGTTAAGGACGAACACAAACTTGTTGACCTTGATCTTCTTGGTGTTCAGATGTGGAGTGTACCTAAGAAACTCCATGAAATGGGCCTCATACTCGAGCACCGTGCGACCGCCCTATCGTAAGGTGTTGAACTCATTGAGATGATGCTCAATGAATTACTCAAACATATACCTCTCCCGAAATCGCTCCTCGAACAATTCCCATGACACGTCTTCGATGACCATGTTCAGTTGTGGCAGGAGCGTCTTCCACCATAGAAGAGCGCTCCCCTTTAGCTGAAAGACCGCCATGCAGACCTTCATGTTGGAGGTGTAGTCGTGAAGTGCAAAGCACAT
>ML786583.1:108265-148958 GCA_009831015.1 Picea engelmannii | reverse complement strand
TAAAATTATACATTTCAGAATAATTAAAATATCACATATAAATAAATACTCTATGATATCTACGATACTAATAAATGAGAGTAACTAGAACTATTTAAAAATAAAAAATATGAAGGAATTTAATTTTAGATTGATATTATTGTTTTCTTATTTAAAAAAATATTATATATATAACTTTGTTTATTCTTGGAATTAAAATGTGATAATTTATTATTTGTAAAATATAGATTTCTTTAATCTTATAACATAAAACCTAGGCATGGGATAAATAAGGGAAAGACATACTATCAATGCATGGGCGAACCACTTTATATGGATATGAGAGTGGCGGGTCTAAACTTTTTTATAAAACTTCACTTTGAAAAACTCACCTCTAAGGGGAAGGAGATGAACCACCTACCTTATGAGGATGGTGGTTTGATACTTAATAAAATTGTTGTTAATTATTTATATGTATATTTTCTCAGTAAACAATAACTGTAATAAACTTTATAATTACATCAATTTATTGTTATCATATTATTTTTCTAAAATTTTAATTAACTTTAAAATACTTTTATAGTGACATCAATTTATTGTTATCATATTATTTTTTTTAAATTTCAATCAACTTTAAAATGCTTTCTCGAATCTGTATTAATTTTTACTTTGTAAACTAAGTATCATATATTTTCATATTGTATAAAAACTCACAAGTTTCAAAGACTATGTTCTGTAATACTGGAAATAAGAGTTTAAACAATATTTAACAAAAATAACCATATCAGGATGCTTGAGAAAATCTAGGTTCCACGAGATGGAAACCATAACATATATATGTGGGAACTATAATAATATCTTGTTTATGTAAAATTTTTTATAAGGTGATTATAAGTTGTGACCTTCTAGAGAGTGCCTTAAATATAAAATTATAGAAAGAAATTAGTAAAAAACTCGGGTTATTATCATTGCTAGTGGTTTCAATTATGTATATGTTCCAGTTCTTTCTAAGTCTTCTACTACTTCGCTTTTTTTAGGGCATTTCTTTCATCAATGATGATCGAATTAGTTTTAGTTCCTTGATATTTAGGGTAGTTGGTGACGTCGACCAAGTTCTCATGCTTTTCCGCATCCCACTCCGTCACCCTAAAGCTAATGTTAAAGCCAATTATGCAAAGAACCGTGAGTTTTTCCTCCAAACGCTTGAGTCTGTCTAGAGTCTCAGACTACTTATCATCCTTGTTCTCCAGAGACAAGGGGACCAATGTTTTTTCCAGCTAATAAAATTCCATCATGCGGAAAACCTTGGTATTTCATGCCCTGGTATACCCAATATCCTACACCCATTCATGGAACTCCTTTTTTATAACTAATTTCGGGGTCTACAAGTTCCTTTCCCTCACTTTGTCTTCCAAATCCTTCACCTGATGTTGAGTCATGGGGGGTATGCTTCAAAACTATATCTTCTTAGCCTATTTGGTTCCCTGCTTTGCTCCAGTGTCACTCATGGTTTGAACTCCCTTACGTTGGGCACCTCACTTGCTTGACTCTAGTTGGTTGAGATTATTTTGGTTACCCATCATTATTGAAGGCTCAGAGCTTTCTCCTTTGTGGATCATCTCTTTATGCCTTACGCTAACATCGTGAGTTGTTGTGTATACCCCCCCGATTTTACAACTTCACATCAAACCTTCCGAGGTTGTCCTGCTTACCTCCTCTAGCTTCAAAATGCCCTTTCTCTTTTCCCACTACCAACAGGGTTGCACCCAAACCTCCCTGAAGAGGGAGAGCCCACCACCCAATACTAAGGATTGACCTTAGAGAGACCGAAACCTCCATTTGTAATTTAATCAAACACCCTATCAATTAAGAAATGATTAAGTTTTCCACTAAAAAAAAGTCCCGTAGACCTTCATGGTCTGTAAATAACCCTAAACCCAACCATTACCATCATTATCACTACATTCATTGCTACGAGTGTTCTTCTTAGCTAAAGAAACTATGTACTATCATTCTATGAGAAATCACAATTACAAATGCCCCAATCTTCCTCCAGAAAAATCCCATTAAACTCATCCCGTCCACCCATCTTTTTTGCATCGTGCTTCATCATGGTTATGGGTGGGAGGGTGGTGCCATTCTTCCCTCCTCCCAACAGCCCTGTACTTGCCTTCCCCTTCGAAGAGGTGTTATATATGGGGGACTATTAATGCTTAAGATGGATGTTGGGCTCTCCATGTAAGAGGCCCAAGCCCCATCTGTCAACACCTAATCGTGAGAATGATCAAACATGTATTATTCACATAAAGTGAAAAGTATTATTAATTATATTAAATGAAATGACCATGTAAACTATGTAATTATATGGAATGAAGTAGAGTTTTAATGCCACAACTTAAAGGAAATTTTATATTTTATATATAAAGTTTATATTTTCTTTATATATGAAAATGAGATAATATTTAAAATTAAAAGGATTTTTTTTAAAAATAAATATTTTAATCTAATCATTATAGAAATTAATAAGAATTTTAAATAATTATTATACAAATTAATAATTATTATAGAGATTAATAATTATTATGATAAGAGAATACTAAAATTTAATATAATATTTTATTAACGTTATAAGTAAAATTAAGATAGGTGGAAATATCTAAAACTTTATTTTAAGTATTATAAGTTGTTATAAAATTACATTTAATGAAATAGAGTTTTATTTCCATAATTTTATATATATATATAATTTAATTTTTTTTTTTTTTTAAATAAGTCATTTAATTTAATGATTATAAAAATGCATAAGAATTTCTATTAATTATTATAAATATTAATAATATGTATAATAAGAAAATAGTAAAACTCAATAAGATATTTTAATAATGTTATAAGTAAAATTAAGATAGGTTGAAATATATAAGACTTTAATCTAATGATTATGGAAACTGATAAGAATTTCAAGCAATTATTATAGAGATTAATAATTATTATGATAAGACCCCAGATGGGGTGATAGTGCAACGCAGGTGTCATATGAAAAGGATCGATGACGACCATCATGGAACCGACCACGTGACAGACGCGTGCTCTTCCCTCCCTCCCACGCCATACATTTAACACAACTCCATTACAACTAGAGCACCATTACTCCTAGTGCGCCCTGTTTTGGCCTCCTGTCCCCTCGATGGATCAATTCGATGGCTCAGTCTTTACTCTGCTCGTGTGTGTCCTCTTCCACCATCGATATTTGCACCATTAATCTCACCATCCTTGCTCACAACTTTATTTTCTTCTAGCCGAGTCCTCCAACAGACTGCGCTCTCCCCTGCTACTCCTTGGCTTCCTTATCTTTCTTCTTGTGCTTGCTAGCCTTCGCCATGCCTCAGTCATGCCGAGACAACGAGGGAAATCCAAACACGGCTCGACTTGGAAACCAAATTGACTGTGTTTGGCAATCAGACCCCCGCCTACCACTGCATCCTCTCACAGTTCATCACCGTCCTCACCAACTTCCTCGACATAGTTTGGACATAGCCTCAGCGATGTCTCATCCCTCTCCTCGCCCTATGCATGTAGGATCGAATGGTTCGATCTCATGGGAAACTCTCTGGGTTTCAACCTAGGGCCAATTTCAGACATGACCTTCTCTTCGCAGCCAGCTCCAGTCGTTCCTCCCAATTCTCCTACGAATTCAACACATGAGCCTTCACCATTCCATTTGCCCCCGGTCCAAGCTCTGAGTGAAGGTTTCTGCGCCAACCATGGACATCAACAAGAGCAACCTCACTTCTACTCAGACTGTGCCTCCTGCATAAAGATAGAAGAAGGCTTTGCAATTCTGCAAGGCCTGGTGTTCGACTTAGGAAAGGATTTGGACGACCTGTGGTTCCGTTTGGAAGTCTTGGATGGGAACGAACAACCGATACTGGTACCAACTACGGATAGGCATCCAAAGGAGGAAGCAACACCACCAACTACGCACAAGCATCCAGAGGAGGAAGCATCACCAGACATGACTCCAACACTCAAGGCCACCTCCTGGGACGCGTGGGCATGCTACAAGGCTACAACCTGAACTGCACAGGTGTCTCTCTACATGGTCTGTTGGATGTTTAGTTCACATTTTGCTACTTGTTGCTTTTAGTTATATTATGTCTGGTTTGACTTATGTCAGTCTCAGTGGGAATAGTAAATCGGTTTCCCCCATGGGGCGATGTTACTTCTGTGGTCAGATGTTGTCTTATGATTAGTATTTTGATACATTGGTTTCAAACCTGACAAGTTGGCTGAATTGGTTTTCCCATGAGACAATTGAGTTATTACAGTCTGGATTAAACTGCTACGCTATGATTTTTTATTTTGAAAGACTTTTCATAGAATCTTATTTAAAAAAAAATATAATTATTATGATAAGAAAATAGTAAAAATTAATAAGATATTTTATTAACATTAAAAGTAAAATTAATATAGGTTGAAATATCTATAATGACTCTAAAAAGAGAGAAAATGTTTTGATCTTTAAAAAAAACTCATGTTTTAAAAGAATCCATATTTTATATATTTGAAAGAAAACAATATTTCAAAAAGGAAATATGTATAAACTTGAAAATTCATATATTTGGATGTGGAATTGAAATTTTGTAAGAAGACCATCTTAAGTTATGTGAGATAATATTTTAAAGATTTGGTAATGGAAAATAAATAAATAAATTGTAATGAACAATTAAATAAGTTAATGTTAAGAGTTAATAATTATGATAAATATTAATAATTATTATGATAAGAGAATAGTAAAACTTAATAAGGTATTTTATTAAAGCTATAAGTAAAATTAGGATAAGTTGAAATATTTAAGATTTAAATTAATAAAATTTTAAAGTAATTATTATAAAGATTAATAATTATTAGGATAAGAGAATAGTAAAAATTAATAAAGTATTTTATTAATGTTACAAGTAAAATTAAGATAATTTGAAATATCTAATACTTTTAAAAAATATTGATCCTAAAAAGAGAAAAAATGTTTTGATCATTAAAAAAAGACCAGTGTTTTAAAAGAATATATATATATATATATATATATATATATATAATTGAAAGAAAACAATACTTTAAAAGGGAATATGTATGAACTTGAAAATTAATAAATTTAATTTTCAAATTTAAATTTAAATGTAGAATTGAAATTTTGTAAGAAGATCATCTTAAATTATGTGAGATAATATGTAAAATATTTGACCAATTAAAAATAGAAAAAGTAAATTATAATTAATAATTATTTAAATAAAGTTAAGAGTTACCAAAATAACACTGTGATAATATTATGATCAAAATTGAAGTAAGATAATCTAAAATAAAAGAATAATTCATCATGAGTACATAATATGAGGTTTCTTTTGAAAACAAGTGCTATGTGGTAGTGTAGTCCCTGTCAGGTTGAATTGGGATAGGAAAAAGTAACGGAGGCAGATGGAAACTGCAATGGAGATATGGCAAGCAACATGAAGCACATGTGGTATCCATGCAGTAAATGACACGTGGCCTCTAGAGCCCCATTTATTTTTTGAAAGTATATAATATATTTTACTATGTTGAAAAATTCTGTCTATTTTGTATGTATATTAAGAAAATACAATTCCTGCATAGTGGAAGATAAAAATTTATGACGACATAAATATAAAAGGAGATAAAAAAACAATTTAACTTGAAATATATTAAAAAAGTTACATGTTCCTGGAAATTTAAATGCATTTGTCATATAGACTGGTGGAAGATAAAAATGTATGAGGACATAAATATAAAAGGAGATAAAAAACAATTTTATTTGAAATATATCAAAAAATAAAAGTCTGTTACATATTCCTGGAAATTTCAATGCGTTTGTCATATAGACTGGGATTGAGGCTCCCACGGACCATAAGAGAAATATGTACAAGAAACAAGACTGTAGAAAGAAGAAGTGGACGACGATAGAGTGTAATACATGAAAATAATAAATTGAAAGGTATCAGTCTTTGGCTAGGCATTTCTATTTCAAAAAGTGGAATAACTGGGTTGATAAACAAAGAAGGATGCGATCAGTAGACTTACAGTGATGGTACATATGACCCCTTTTGCTATTTGCTTGCTGATGCCTTTTAATTGATGTCATTGACGACTGCTGGAATCGTGGCAACTATCTGTTGCCTTTCGTCGATGACTTGCTTCAATTCCGTTTCGAGCCATTATTCAATGTAGCTTCTCATTGGGGCGACATTGATCTCATTCCAGATTTTTATGTTGAAAATTTCCTTTTCTAATTCCCCGAAGTTGATAGAAAGATTATACAGAGCCTGATCAATTTCCTCATTATGTACTGAATAGTCAACTAGCCAGTCCTCAACGTCATCTTAACCATATTCAAGGATGCTGTAAAACTTTTCCAAAGACAACGCCTTAAAATATCAACCCGTTTATCGAAGTCTTGCCTAGTTAAGGGCAAGGAGTTGACGATTAAGTTGGGATCTTGGAAGTCGTTGGTCCTTCCGGCTAAGTTTATTCTAGACAACTTTGTGAATAATTTTTCTTTCTTTGATATGGCTTGTTCACATGACTGAACAATGAGATGCATGTTCTTCACTTTTTATTTCCAGCGTGCATTTAATTGATTGATCCGATTTTTGGATGGGAGATCTTGTTGTCTTCTTCTTGTTTCTGTCATGTTGTTGACAATGGTGACAAAAGGAAGGATCGTGTTTAAATAGAAATGTTCTTCATATTTTAACTCCACCTGCAAATGTTCGAGAAAATTATTTGCCCTCGTTCCAAAGGAAGTCATGGTTTGTGATGTTTCCCACGCCTCAGTAACTAGTTCCATTCTTTTCTTGATATTATTCTCTACATATCCTCTACACGATGAGAGGAGGATGAAGGATTCTTTTAACTTGGCTACAGGGGTGGCAGACATGGCTATTGCCAAAGGATTGGCAAGCAATTTCATAGGAATCAAAGCCTTTTCCAATTCCTTGACCCGATCCTTCATTCTGTCATTCTCGGCCTCAATGCCTCCAGTGGAATCATCAAGTGCATCTACGGTCATTATGTGAAGTCGAAAGATTTGGGATGGCTGCATGTTCGCAAGGTTAACCTCTGAACGAGATTTTCCTTTCTTATTTTTTACATCTTTTTTTTTCAATAATCAATTTTTTGGATTGGCTGTAAAAAACAACGCTCTGGAACACGAAGGATTCATCTTCGTCAAAATTTTCGGTATCAGATATGTCCATTGGACGACTATGCTGGATCGTGTCTCCACGCTGATTAAGGTAGTGGAATACACTATCTAGATCAGGCTGAAGTAAGTTCCATGTTCTCACTCTGAATTTCAGGCTCTTCCGCCTGTCCCACAATTTTTTTTCTCTTCTTGTCTACTGGAAGCTTGTGAGAACTATCAATTTTAGAGTGAGGAGGGTCATTATCTCCTCCTCGTTTGAAGAACTCTGAGTTTCTTTGTTGCTGTGGTGGGTCGTAGGAGAGATGCTTCAGGATGTCATACTTTTGGGAGTGATATTCGCCAATTGAACACTCTTCTCACCGGGTCCTTTTCCTCGTTGCTTGTGCAATTTAGTGGTGTTTTGCAGTGTGTCTAGGTCGTTGGCATTAGAAGCAGAAGCGTTGTCACCAATGTCTCTATTTCCGGTCATGTTTTTTTTGAAAAAACAAATGCCGAAGCCAAGTGTTTGTAAATGTTGTAATTTTTTTTTATTGGGGTCGAACCCTCGTAGGAGTTCAACATATCTTAGGTTCAATTTGCTAGAATGGGCTGCGAATTCATCAATTTTGTTGACGTTCCTCAACATGAAGTCCTCGACTTTCCAAGGCAGAGGAATGAACTGTTTTTTTCTCCTCTCTTGGAATACATGCAACCAATAGTTGTATTGCCTTGCTAATTCTGTAACAAACATTCTGTTCATAATGTGACATGGAAGGAGAGCAAGTTTTTCCCTGGAGCCAAAAATCCTTATCACAGTGTAATTATCCAAATGTTCAAGTGTCCCCTTCCTGTCCAAAAAACTGTTTGCTTGTTCAGATATGCGTGGATCATCTTCTCCTTACAAAAAAACTTTGAAAATAGACACAAAGCCATTAAAAAACTCATAAAAATAGTGGGAGGCCTTGTGCTTCGGTACTAGAACATTACTGGGTCGAATTCCCAGTTGACCTTCTTGGATAGAGACAGTTTTGGAAACTGGCAGCAATGTGTTATCGCAAAAACTAAGTAGGATGACATATAAATTTCTTCTCCTTTTTGAATCTTGACAATTGGGAACACATTTGATGGGAAATTAGCTTTCCCTAGTAAAAAATGGCTTGTTCCTTGACTGTGAAATACAAAATATAAAGAGACATCCGAGAAATATTTGTTGTGGACTCTTGTCCCGTTATTCTTGTAAACAACGAGGCAATTTCATAGAATGGATTTCTAAATGAACTAACCTGCAAGCTTGTGATATATTCAGGAACTACCATCAGGTCTTCCAAGAAATTGGGCAAGAGGTCCAACCCGTTATTATGCTTTGCTAGGAACTGCTTGGAATCTTCTCCTTTGAACATCAATGTTGGCTCCGACAATATTAACATCCGACAGAAGACTTGAGGTGACAAAGAAACAAAAGAGTGGTCCCATAGTGGAATAATGATTTTGTCTGAAATAAATTTATTGGCACACTAAGAGACTAGCTCCTTATAGTCAAAAAATTCAGGGACACAACCTGCATGAGCAATCCCAGAGGTCCAAATTACTTTGTTTTGGGCGGCAGGGGATGAGTAATAAGAATATGCCATGGACCGCTGTAAGTTCCAGTCCTCGCGCCTAAATATGTTCACTGTATATCCACATAACTGCTATCGATTTGATTCCATAGGTTTATGCGAACGTTCGTTTTCTCCAGACGATGGTTGAAATGAACAGTTGGAGGCAATAATATAACTCTCCGCAAAATGTTGGTTAAATGCTTATGAATGGGAAAGATCCTTGACCCTTTTGCTGATTAATGACAATCTTTATGGGTGCTGCATGATGAATTGTTAGTAGTAAATCTTACTTATTGCATATTTAGAAGTGCAAAGTTAGCGGGTATGTCGAAGAGAAATTAAGGATTGGAGGTTTCATGAACGTGCCAAGCCGACAACGTGCGAATGACATTTCATGATTTTGAAATCAACACTCGAAAGGGATAATATAACCCTCCACAAATCTTGGTTTAATGTGTATTAATAGGAGATCTCCTTGAGCCTTTCACCCATCAATGACAATCTATACGGTTCCTGCACGATGAGCTGTTAGAATTAAATGTCACTAATTGCATATTCAGAAACAATATATATATATATAAACTTTTTTTTATTATAGACAAGTGCGAAGGTCACAGAGATGGGGAAGAGCAAGGAATGAATGGCAAGGTTTGAAAAGCGGTCGGATGGTATTCAAAATAGGGTTATGGGGGATACTCAGGAGAGGCGAGTTTGCCATTATCAAATTTTATGTATCAGAATTTTTGACGACAAAATGTGTAAAACAAAAGAGAGCAAGATGGGGCAATTCAGGGGCCGGTTTGTACATTTGCGAAATTTTGAGAAGGTGGCTTAGTATGAAATAGGGAAATGGTCGGTCATACTCATTTTCAGAATTGAGGATTGAAGATTTTGTGAATGGACCAACCTGACGACGCGTAAATGACATTCCATGATGTTTGAAATTAACACTCAGAAGGGATAATATAACCATCCAAAAAATTTGGTTTTATGCGTATTAATGAAATATTTCCTCAAATCCTGGCTTGGCATTAGTGCTTGCGAATTTTATATTTATAAATAAGATATTATATATAATTGGTAATTGGTAATTGCAAAGGGGCACGGGCACATGAAACAACGACTAAGAATTGGATATTTCTTGAACCTGCCAACTCGACGATCTGCGAAAGAAATTCAAAGAAATGACGAAGTATGGAAAGAGGACAGACAAGATTCAAAATGGGGTGACAATAGTTCCACTGGAGACATGAGGACCCGACGGTCAAATTGTATGTCTTAGAAGTTTTCAATGAAAAATGTGTACAACGGAAGAGGGAAGGCGAGTGTCCGATGGTCAAATTTTATGCATCGTAATTTTTGACTGCAAAACGTGTAAAACAAAAAAGAGCATGATGGGGAAATTTAGTGGCTGATTTGTATATTTTGTGGAATTTTGGGACAATGGCTAAGTATGGAATAGCGAAACAGTCAGTCAGACTCATTTTTGAAATCGAGGATTGAAGACTTCATGAACAGACCAACCCGATGACGTGCAAATGACATTCCATGATGTTTGAAATTAACACTTGGAAGGGAAAATATAACCATCCAGAAATTTTGGTTTTATGCGTATTAATGGGAGATCTCCTCAAATCCTGGTTTAGCATTAATGCTTGCTAATTGCATACTCAGAAATAAGATCTTATATATAATTTCTAATTGCTAATTAAAAAAGGGTGTGGGCACATGAAACAACGATTAGGAATTGGATATTTATTGAACCTACCAACCCGACGATCTGCAAAAGAAATTCGAAGAAATGGAGAAGTATGGAAAGCGGACGGGCGAGATTCAAAATGGGGTGACAATAGTTCCATAGGAGATATTTCCAGGATATTTTCAGTGCAAAATTTGTATCGTGGAAGAGGGCATGATAGGTAGACTGTAATACAGAAGACGTTATGATGTGAGTCTGGTTGTAAATTTGTATATCACAGAAGTCAAGGTACTGTTTATAGATCATGGAAAAATAGAAGTAAAATCTAGAGCCCGCCTATCGGGAATCCATGGTCGGAGAAGTGGATGGGTATGGAATGGGGAAGTGGTTGGTCGGTGTCGCGATATAAAAGAATGAGTGCAAATATGAACTTGCAAGTCCGCCTACCCGCGCAACTAGACATTTTCGAAAAAACAAATAAGTGACGAGAAAGATAAATTTCAAGGAAAAGAGAAACGGATATTTGATTAAGTATATAAGACGAAAAAGAAGGGATAATATATTCACATCTGTAATAGATATCCCATTTCCTAGCAAGATCTTTTCTGCATGTTTATGGAGACGTTATATACTTATTGCATATACTTGGAAAGAAGTGAGAAGGTGGCGGGCACACAAAACAACGACTAGGAATAGGAAATTGTCTACGATCCGCGAAATAAATTGCAAGAAATGGCCATGGAAAGTTGTGGGATGGGTTTCAAAAGAGGCTGACAAGGGTTCCCGAGGAAACATGAGGCATTGACGTTCAAATTGTATTGATTGAAACTTTTGAGTGCATGCTGTGTAACATGGAAGAGGGGCTGATGTAGGATTCCGGAAGATGGGCTCCAAGATAGGCTGGCAAGGGTTCCCAAGGAGACATGAGGGACTGACGGTCAGATTGTATTGATCAGAACTTTTGAGTGAATACTGTGTAACACATAAGAGGGAATGATGGAGGAGTCATGAAATCGCAAGTTCGCCAACTTGCGCAGCTAGACATTTTCGAAAAAACGACTAAGTGACGAGAAAGATAAAGTACGGGGAAAAGAGAAACAAGAATTTGGTTAAGTATAGAAGATTTAAAAGAAGGGCTAATATATTCACATCTATAATAGATATTCCATTTCCTGGAAATATATTTTCTGCATGTTTATGGATAATTTATATACTTATTGCATATAGTTGGAAAGAAGTGCGAAGGTGGTGGTCACAAAAAACAACGACTAGGAATTGGAAATTGTCTGAACCCGCCAACCCGACGATCCGCAAAAGAGATTGCAAGAAATTGTCGTGGAAAGCGGTTGGATGGGCATCAAAATAGGCTGACAAGGGTCCTGGAGGAGACATGAGGGCCTGACGGTCAAATTGTATTGATCAGAACTTTTGAGTGCATACTGTGTAACACAGAAGAGGGATGATGTAGGAGTCTGGAAGTCAATTTGTACATCTTGGAAGCGGGGGGGACTGTTTGCAGGTCAAGGGACACTGGAAGTGCAGTCCGCATGTTCGGGAATCCAAAAATGAAAAAAGTCAGGTAAGTATGGAATTGGAGGCACGAAAGAGATTCCAAGAAATGGAGAAATATGGAAAGCAGATGCAGGGGCTTCAAAACCGGGTGACAATTTCTCCCCAGGAGACGTGAGGACCTGAAGGTCAAATTGCAGGTCTCATAAATTTTGTGTGCAAACTGTGTATCATGGAAGAGGGTATGATGTGGGAGTGCAACAAAAATTTTATATATGGCGGAGGTCCAGGTGTTGTTTGCAGGCCATAGAACAATGGAAGTTCAATAATAGAGCCTGCCTGTCCAGGAATTCATGATTTGAAAAGTGTCTAGGAATCAGATGGCTACTGGTTGGGCAGAGTCACATTTTCAGAAAAACGACTAAGTAACAAGAAAGATAGAGTAGAGGGGAAAAAGAAACGACAATTTGGTCAAGTATAGAAGAGGGAAAATAAGGTCCAATATATTCAAATCTGCAATAGATATTCCATTTCTTGGTAAGATATTTTCTGTATGTTGCTGGAGAAGTTGTATACATATTGCATATAGTTGGAAAGAAATATGAAGGTAGCGGGCACATGAAACAACAACTAGAAATTTGAAATTTCCTGAACTCCCGAACTCAACGATCGACCAGAGAGATGTCAAGAAATTGTCAAGTGTGGAAAACAGTCAGACGGGCTTCAAAATAGGGTGACGGGTTCCCGAGGAGCCATAAGGCCCCGAGTGTCAAATTGTATATATCAGAACATTTCAATGCAAAATGTGTAACACATAAGAGGGGATGACATGGGAGACCAGAAGTAAATCTGCATATCGCAGAAGCCAGAGTGTTGTTTGCAAGTCACAAAACAATGGAAAGTGCAATTTAGACAAAGGGGAAGTGCTCAGTCGAAACGTGTGAATCCGCCAACCCGCGCAACAAGACATTTTCGGAAAAAAATGACTAAGTAACTAGAAACAAGCCCCATTGTTGCAAAACCATAATTTTCTAGTAATTGTTAGCAAATGCTTTGTTGAAGATTAGATTTTATTGCAACTTGTGGGAGTAAGTGTGTTCTTGATACATTCTTCCATGACTGTAACATATTAACTTAAGTATTAACCTTCTTGCATTATGGGTTGTTAGCATTAAAAATTAATAATTGCATGTCTAGAAACAAGAATGATGATCTTGCTGCAACATTGTGATTTGGTATTGCTATGTTCTATCTGCATTACGAATAGAATTGAACGTTGGTTTGAAACTGTCTGAAATTCATTTTTTGTTTGCATAAAAGCCTGATGGATCTACACAGTGCATTGTCATATAATTCTTAGATGCTCCATTTTTGAACAAATTACCTAAGCAAATACAATATCGAAGAACTATGAGACTACCGAACCATGCCAATGAGAAGAGGTGATAAATCCAGAAAAGAAGCAGTAACCAAGACTCCAAGGCAAATATTTTTAATAGTAAATCCATTAATAGAAAAAAGAACACTGAGCACTGTATATCTATCCTTAGAAATTGGACCCAGTTCTTTGGGCCAAAACATTGAACATATCTTCCACAAACACCGGCACAGGATCTGCAACATGCAGGAGTCATCGATATTCTCTGCAACATGCATACAACACTGATTACCATGCTTTTTTTTTAGGAAATCCTTGCAGTCTTCTCCTCAATGGATCATCCTGTGGTAAAATTGATAGTTCTCAAAATCTTCCCGTGAGGAAGAAGATGAAAAACGTTGCAGGGAAAATAGAATAGCCCTTAACTGAAAGTTAGGACACACCAAGAAACCGCCTCTCCACGGTCGAAAAATTCAGGAACATAGGTTGCATGTGCAATTCCAGAGGCCTAAAATAGTCCATTCTGGGTGGAAGGAGATGAATAGTAGGAATATGCTTTGCACCAGTGGGAGTTTTGGTCCTCATTTCCTAAGATGTTGATTGTATATCTAGAGAACAGAACAATGGTTCCGCAATTGAATAGTTTTTTGGCTTGAAATATATCTTTGGGAGCATCAACAGATAATTTCCTTACAGTGAAATACTTCCACCCGGAAAAGACTAATTTGGACCTCTGGAATTCCTTCTTTCTAGATGCAAAGCAGATATTGCGTTGAACGTCGGTTTATTTCCTAAAACTCCTTCTTTTGGTGTTTTCAAGACTGCCATCGTTGAGCTGGGAAGTACATCCCGTTATGGATGATTTCAATTTGGGCGCAGGAGTGGGAACAGTCTCTGCATTTCCATCATCCATTGCTGTATCATCGTCTATCAGATCATCTTCTTTCAGCTCAAAATCCATCGCATCAACCTCTGCGCCAACCATCAATGTGGGCAGGTTTTTTGAGCAGGCAGGGTTGCCTTGGAATTATTTGGCTTGAAATATATCTCTCGGTGTACCAAGGGACCATCTCCTTTTTTGGTCCTGGGCGGAGGGAGATGAGTAGTAAGAATATTCCCTGGAATACTGAAACCTCTGGCCATCATGCCCGAAGGTGTTTACTGTATCTGGACATAACTGTTGCCATAAGTTAATGAGAATTTCCGTTTGCTCCAGACGATGTTTGAAATGAAAATTGGGGAGGGATAATATAACCCTCTGCAAATCTTGGTTTAATGTGTATCAATGGAAGATATCCTTGAGCCTTTCGCTGATCAATGACAACCTCCAGGGTTTGTGCATAATTAGATGTTACCATTAAAGATTACTAATTGCATATTTAGAAAAAAGTGCAAAGGTGGCGATGACGATGAAGAACGATTAAGAATTAGAGATTTATTAAAGGCGCCAACCGATTGACGCATGAAAGAGATTGCATCATGTTTGAAATGAATACTTGGAAAGGATAACACTCTTCTCCACAAATATTGGTTTAATTTGTATTAATGAAAAATATTCTTTGGCCTTCCGAACATTAATGAAAATCTTAACGGTTCCGGCACGATGAAATACTGACATTAAAGCTTAATAATTGCATATATAGAAATAAGTACAAAGGTAGCGGGGATGGAAAAGAGTGACCAAGCATTGTACATTTAGAAGTATGGAAAGCGGTCGGGCGGGTTACAAAAAAAAGGGTCACAAGATATACCCAGGAGACGTGAGGGGCCGATGGTCAAATTGTATGTCACAATGATAGATTTCGACCATCAATTTGTATATTGAGGAATTTCGGGTGCTATTTGTATGTAGGGGAACAATGGAAGTGCAATGTTGAGCAAGCAATTTGTATATTGCGTAACTTCGGGTGCTGTATATAAAAGCATGAGACATTCATAAAAAAGACCAAGTAAATAGAAAGAGAAAGAAACGAGATGATGGGGAATTTGTTTGCTAATTTGTAAATCATAGAAGTTTAGGTGTTGTTTGCAGACGAAGGAACAATGGAAACGCAATGTTGAACCCGCATATCCGGGAACCCGCGATTCAAAAAAATTGTTCAATATGAAACGAGGAAGTGGTCGGTCGAGCTGGTGATATAAAAGTAACAATGGAAATCTAAAGACGTGAATCCCCCAACTCCCGCACCTAGTCATTTTCTGAAAAACGAGTAAGTAACCAGAAAGGGAAAGCAGAGGGAAAAAAGAAAACGGATGGCAATTTTCGGAAGCAGGAATTGCTGTAAGAAATCCCCATTGATGATCTTAACAATAACTATGAAGTGCATTAAACATTTTAATAGGTTCTTCAATCAAGGAATAGATACAACGAGCAATGTTTATATTTTCCAGGATCTATTTGAATAAGAGAAGCGTAAAAAAGTTACAAGAAAATCAATTTTGGGATGTTTAAGTAAAGTTTTTGTACTGTTAGCTTCACCACAAGTATAACAATGACAAATTTGAATTTCAATGTTCTCTCGTTCATATGATGGTTCCATTAGACTTCTCATAATATATATTCTTTTATTTCAAATTATTTTAGGGAATTAATTTTACTAAGTTCATTGATCAAGGAAAAGTGCTAAAAACTGAGATAAAGGGGAATTTGTTTGCTAATTTGTAGATTGCGGGAGTCCACGTGTTGTTTGCAGGCAACAGAACAATGGAAACACAATGTTGAACCTGCCTATTTAGGAATCCATGATCCAAAATTTTTGTACAATACGAAACGGGGAAGCGGTCGGTCAGGCTGGTGATATAAAAGTAAGTGGAAATCTGAAGACGTGAATCCGCCAACTCCTGCACATAGAAATTTTTGAAAAAAATGAGTAAGTAACCATAAATGGAAAGCAGATGTAAAAAAATAAAGGGAATGGAAATTTTTGGAAGCGGGAATTGGTGTAAGAAATATATAGAATGAGCCATACTTATAGTTTACATGATCTGTTTGTATAAGAGAAGCGTCGAAAAGCTACAAGGAAATCGATTTTGGGATGTGTAAGTAAAGTTATTGTACTGTCATCTTCACCGCCAGTATTAACAACGACGAATTTGAATTTTCCGAAAAAATGAGTAAGTAACTAGAAATGGAAAGCAGATGGAAAAAAACAAAGATGGCAATTTTCAGAAGCGGGAATTGGTGTAAGAAATCCCCATTGATGGTATTAACAGTAACTATGAAGTGCATTAAATATGTGACCATGTTATTCAATCAAGGAATAGATACATCAAGCCATACTTATAGTTTCGAGGATCTGTTTGTATAAGAGAAGCGTCAAAAAGCTACAAGGAAATCAATTTTGGGGTTTAAGTAAAGTTATTGTACTGTCAGCTTCACCCCAAGTATTAACAACGACGGATTTGAATTTTAATGTCCTCTTGTTCATATGATAGTTCCATTGGACTTCACACAGTATATGTTCTTTTATTTCAGATTATTCTAGGATATTAATTTTGCTAGGTTCATCGATCAAGGAAAAGTGCTAAAAACGAGATAAAGAGAAATTTGTTTGCTAATTTGTAGACCATGGAAGTCCGAGTGCTATTTGCAGGCAGCGCAACAATGGAAACACAATGTTAAACCCACCTATCTGGGAACCCATGATCCAAAATGTTTGTTCAATATGAAACTGGGAAGCGGTCGATTGGGCTGGTGATATAAAAGTAAGTGGAAATCTGAAGACGTGAATCCACCAACTTCTGCACCTAGACATTTTCTGAGAAATGAGTAAGTAACCAGAAACAGAAAGCAGAGGGAAAAAAGAAAGGGGATGGCAATTTTTAGAAGCGGGAATTGGTTTAAGAAATCCCCATTGATGGTTTTAACAACAACTATGAAGTGCATTAAACATTTGAACAAGTTCTTCAATCAAGGAATAGATACAACGAGCCATGCTTATAGTTTCCAGGATCTTCTTGTATAAGAGAATCCTTGAAAAGCTACAATAAAATTCATGGTAGTCCATGGTTTTAATACATAATTATACATACTAAATATGTACTTTTATAAAGTATGGACATGGGATTTTACAAAGCATGTACAGATTCCTCATTCCATGCTTAGCCACTTTTTGGATCGTGGGTTCTCGGGATGAAAATTGGGCTTCTATTGTTCAATGTCCTACAAATTTCACCCAAAGTTCCGTGATATACAAATTTACAGGCGGACTTGTGTGCTGGCTGGCTAAACATTGCACTTTTGTTGTTCCATGTCCTCCAAACAACACTCAGAGTTACGCGATATACAAATTGATAGACAGACTCCAAGGCTGGCGGGCTCAAGATTGCGATTGTTTACGAATGGTGATCCCTATCAACTATCTAACATTGTCTAAAAAAAATATTTCCAAATATTAAATTATTAATATTAAATATTGATATTGTACAATTTAATTACATAAAATTATTACAGGATATTAAATCTCTTATTTAAATAAACAAAGATTTTCTAAATTCTATCATCGAAAGTATAACAATGAAGAATTTGAATTTTAGGGGCCTTTTGCTGATATGATAGCTCCACTGGACTTCACACAATATATATTTGTTTATTTCAAATTATTCAAGGAGATTAATTTTACCAAGTTCATCGATCAAGAAAAAGTGCTAACACAAGCCACATACTACATTTGCGTCATTGAGCTTATATTAAAGGGAAAAGCATGTCCTCTATAGTTCCGTGTCCTACAAACAACACCCAAAGTTCCGTGATATACAAATTGATAGGTAGACTTGCGGGCTAGCCAACTCAAAATTACACTTCTATTGTTCCGTGTCCTCCAAACAACACTAGGAGTTCTGCGATATACAAATTGAAAGACAAACTCCAGGGTTGGCGGGCTCAATATTGCGATTGTTTATGGATGGTGATACCTATCAACTATCTAACACTATATTAAAACATTATTTCCAAATATTGAATTATTAATATTAAATATTGATATTGTACAATTTAATTACATAAAATTATTAAAGGATGTTAAATCTCTTATTTAAAAAAAAATGAAGTAAACAAAACAAAGCTTTTTAAAATTCTATCACCGCAAGTATAACAACGACAAATTTGAATTTTGATGGCCTCTTGTTGATATGATAGCTCCATTGAACTTCACATAATATATATTCTTTTATTTCAAATTATTCCAGGATATTAATTTTACCAAGTTCATCGATCAAGGAAAAGTGCTAAAACGAGCCACATACTATATTTGCGCCATAGAGCTTATATTAAATGAGAAAGCATGTCCTCTATAGTATTTAGATTATATAAAAACTGCGAATATCTTGAATGTGTTATTAATTTTCTAGAATGAAGCATACAACCAAGAACCAAGTAAACACCAAACAGGCCGCAAGCAAGATCCCACAAGGTTCCATAGAGAAACACGCATCGACCTTTGCATCAAAAAATTTGATATATAAATAAAACACGTTGTGGCATTGGTTTTATCTTACATCTGGTACATGTTCCCATGAGAAAATAACCGGGGCCATGGGATATGAACAAAAGTCTGCCAAACATAAGACAACACAAAACCAGCGGAGCTTTGCCACTGCATGCTAGCTATAAACAGATCTCAAAATGGGGAAAAAGAAAGTTGCCGAATACTATTTTACCATTAAGCAAGATCACTATGGACATTTTATTCTGATAGCACCATGGTCTATGAATACCAGTTTTAACAATGCCAAATTTCCAATATTATTGGAAATTTCTGATGATTCTGCCCAGATGAGAAAGCTATTTCGACGGTTCAAAAGACAAGCCCGAGTTATTTAAAGTTGGATACTTTTTATGGGGTTTTATTTCATGCTTCCCATTTCTGGACCGAACAATCTTATGCGCGTGCAATCTCTATAGCAAGATCTGAAAATCTCAAGCTGATGTTTCAATCCATGCTGAGTCCCTTTTTTTTCAATTAGGGCATCGAGAAAATGTAGATACCATACCATAAATGTATAGTTGGAGATTTTATTTTATTTTATTCGGGCACCCAAAATAAAATTGCAGAAATCATGTCATGGCTAAATAGTTGAAAAACAATTGTCCAACTTGGGCACCCAAAAAATGTGCAGGCTCCTCCATCAAAGCCACAACCAACTACCATGCTTTTTTTTATTTGCACATCGAAACAAATATGAAAAATCATCACTGGGAAACATAAGAAAACATCAAAATAACAACATCAATTGCATTTGTAATTAGATTCTCAAATACTAGAGTCTGACGAACATTCATCTGGGTGTTGAAGAAATATTGCAGAGACACACTGCAAAATTCTTACCGGGAGATGCAAGAAAACATCAAAATAACAATATCGCATTTGTAATTAGATTCTCAAGTACTCGAGTCCGATGAACATTCATCTGGCTGTTGAAGAAATATTACAGAGACACATGATATATTTTCGTTTCCTGCGAAAGATTGATATGATTTTTTTTTTTTTTTTTTCCTTCATCCGATATGAAATATTGCATTGTCCTCATTTAAGGTAAATTTTCTATGTATCCGAAAGTCACGCAACATGTAGACACTACTTGCATTTTTCTGTAGGCATGTGTCATACAAAAATTCTGCTAACCCATGAAGCACATCTTGTAACATAGGCTGAATAATTGTACAATGCACGGTTGTGTTGCGCACGGTTCAAATGAAAACATTGAGGCAATGTCCATATATATATGCACATTTTTTTATTGCATTGCTGACAATCAATCATATCATCACTTATCAACGCTGAAGTAGAAGCAAGAGAGTTGCATTTCACACATACAAGCTCAAAGGGGGCCGAGTACACATTCGCTGCAACCAAAACACCTTCAACCTGGAAACGTGAGCATAGGAATTAATAGATTGAAAAATATAATATACAACTGCACCCCCAAAAAATAAAAAAATAAAAAAACCACAGAAATTTGGTGAAGGCTATTTGTATGAGCAAAGTGAGGATGAATTTGTAGATGTATACACACAACAGTTGTAGAGCTAGTTAGTTTCTTCAAATCCTGTATTATGTTTACTCGCAACTCTGTTACAAATTTTTCTTGGGTTGTGTGAAAGATACTTTCTCTAACATCCCTTTTTTTGTTATATTTTTGAAGAGCATAAGTGGAAATTTCCCTTTATGCAATTGTTGTTCAATTGACGAAAACAAATTTGAATAGGTATCAAACAATTGCAGCTGCAACATGGAACAATGCAATATTTATGTAACTTAACCGAGATACATGGACATGCGAAAGTAAAGGACAAAACTGGATATGGAGAATGGTACCATTGCCTTATCACTATCTGAATCTCCATATTTTATATGGAGAATGTGTTGTGAGCCAAGTTTTCTTGCCAATGTGACAGCTGCGCCAATGGTTCTGATTGGGTAAATGTCATTTCTCTGTGCAAGTTGGTTGATAGTTGCATCCGAGATGAAACAATATTCTAAACAAATAGTGGGATTTTTTTCTACAATACTTGTTTCGTTGAGAAAAATAATCAAATCACAATCACCATGGTCATATACTGTTTTGGGCAATATATTAAAATTTGTAATGGATATCCCATTACTTGGAAATATCTTTTCTGCATGTTTCTGGGCAAGTTGTGTAGGAATAATCAGTGTGACTATCATCATGGCCTCATTGTCTGTCATGTCAGCACGCATAATGGATCTGGTTTTGTTTTCCTTGTCGAAGTAGGTTCTATAAACAACCATTATGTCCCCGATGAACACTTGTCTCGTTTGGAGGCTGTTCAATCCCTCTATTGATAGTACTTTGGGTGTTACAAGTTTAGACCTGGTGACAATTTTTTAATAGGAAAAGTAAAGTGAATGGTAGTGTGCATTGTTTTTTTGTTTTCTTTTTTTCCTGGCATAAATTTACAAGAAGACGCACAACTTGGATGAAATATGGAGCTAGAGTTTTGAAACCAAAACTCTTAGTTTGTGGAACATGCGCTATGTTCGACGTCTCGCTTGTACTTGTTGATACTTGTTGTGAACTGTAAAGCATGTATTGCAGATGACATCAACATATTCACCATGCCATAGATGAATACATAGATGAGGATGTTTGTTTGGTAAACATACTAGGAACAAAATGTATGCATATTTACCTTTGGCCTTGTCAGTCTGTTGATGTCTGGGATGGCTGACTGCTCATGGCCATGTCACTAGTCCAACTTTTTCTAATGCAAGCATATGTAGATGAACGTCAGAAGTAATAAACAAGCATATGCATTATATATTGTCCATAATATTTCTTAATGTCACATGCAGGGTGGAAGGAGATGGAATACAAAATAGGATATCAAGGGATACTCAGGAAACATGAGGACCCAAGGGTCAAATTGTATGTCTCAGATTTTTTGACTAAAAAAATGTATAATAGTAAATAGGGCATGATGGTGGGGCACGATGGCAGGGCATGATGACCAATTTGTATATCGTGGAACCTTAGAAGCTAGGGGTGAAATCTTGAACCCGCCATCCCAACACCCGCAATTGACAAAGTGGGTGAGTATGGAATAAGGTAGAAGTGTGACCATAAATGTGAACCTATGAGTCTGCCAACCCGTGCACCAAGGAATTTTCAGAAAGATGACTAAGCAGAGAAATTATAAAGAAAAAGGGATAATAGAAAATGGAAAAAAGTAGAAATGGGGATGACACAAAGGCCCATTGTTGCCAAATAATTGTTTTCTAGTCTAATATTATATGCCCCACCCGCTTTGTATATTTAATTTACTAGCATAGTTGGTATACCTTTTTGAAGATTGTACCACAGAACCCTTTGTTGTTGCATAACATAATTCATCTTCCTGTTCAACCAATCTGTTTCTTCCAAGGTAGCAACGCCGAATATACAATGGACATGAAGGCAAGTTAGTATGAAGAAATACATGTAAAAGAAATAAATACAGTTAGATTTATTTCAATGTAACAACAAACAAAATATGATTCACATGAGAATAAGCAAAAAGATACGTAGTTTATACATACAAGAAAAAGGGTGCAAAGCAGTAGAACAAGCACAACAAATACACAGACAATAAATGAAATACTCAACACTGGAATATGAAATAAGAGTATAGGTATGCACCTCTGTAACTCATCATCTATGTTCGCGCCAAAGAGTCCATCGTCCTCTCCATGCATTCTGTTTGTTTAAATGTAGCAATGTAGGAAAAATACAATGGACATGAAGGAAGTTAGTATGCAGGAAGACATGTAATGAAGATAAGTTATTATGTAGGAAGGTACACAACATCTATATACAATAAACTAGGAGAACACATATACATACAATAAATGAAATACAAAACAATGAAATATGAAATAACAGTACAAGCATGTACCTTTGTATCTCCTCTTCCACCGCTGCAGTCAAGACTCCGTTGTTTTATCCAACTATTCTATTTGTTTGAATGCAGGAACGTACAAAAGACAATGAACATGAGTGGAAGCTGGTATGCACCGGAGAATGAGTAATATGTACATACAGTAAATGAGAATCAACAAATAGAATAAAATATAGGAACAAACATGAACCCTTGATTTTCTCCATCCATGGTTGTAAATATATAAAGTCTTTCCCTGCCCAAAATATATTACAAGCCAAAAAATATTAAGAAATTGCATGGCCATAGCTAAACGATTTTGGTTTTCCGTGGCAAAGTATCCAGATATGCTTCTAGACATGGAAATATAATTTTGCAGTATCTTTGGTGTATATATTATATCTCAAGTACAAGAAATTTTTTATCGTGGTCACACCAGTCTATGTAGAGGATAAATAACATGTATTGTGATATGGGCACATTCCACCATATATGGTTTATAAGTGCAGCTTGCAAATGTTTTATTTTAACAAAAAAACAACGGATATTGCAATTGCACATGTAGTTGTCCAATTATTTTTTATGCCACTATTTTCTATCATGTCAACACTGAAGTATCAACAAAATTTTACCGCAAAACAAATCTCGAACTCGCCAAACATGAGAAATAACACAACCGCAGGTCCACTCACTGGTGTAGGGTCTGAACACCGTAAAGCGCCCAAATAATAATAATAATAAAAACAACTCCAATTGCTGGCACATGACCCCGACCCTGCAAATCCAAAGTAAACAAAAGAAAACAACAAGAACCAAACCAACGAGAAAGAATGAATAGACCCAACTACATCTCAAGGGCCCCAAACTCGTAAACTTGAGCCAAACAACAACAACCAACAAATGACGAACCAACGAACAAGAAACAACCACCAAACCAGTAAACAACATATGTGTCTCCAACGATTACGAAACTATAGCTGAAACACAGAACGAACCGAAAAACATATGACGAACATGCCAGTAAAAATAAGAAAAAAATCTTCCTTTCAAACTACAAACACTGAACAACAAAGAATGAATAGAAAATTAAATCATGGCATGGAAAATTACTCCAAAATGATGAAAGGCAGAAGCGCAGGTTGAATTGTGAACCAAAAAACAACAAGCAACAACTGACAAACCAACAAAGAAGAAGCACCCACCAAACCAGTAAACAATGTATGTAGCTTCAACGATGACGAAATTGCATTCTAAGCCTAGAATAAGTATGAAACATACAATGCCTATTCAACTGGCGGTGGACAACAATATTGTCCAAATTCACTGCAACATTGTATGAAAAATTTCGTGGAAAAATGTACTCCGAGAAGCCTATTTAGATAAACATTTAAGGCTGTCAGGTTGTCTAAGGGCCTCGCGGTATGCAAACATTTAAGCTGTCAGGCATGTTTGAGGACCTCACACCATGTAAACATTTAAGCTGTCAGGCCTATTCAAGCACCTCAAAAAAGTGTCAATGATATAAACCTTCGGTATGCAAACATTTCAATACAAATACAAAGGAGTAATAATAATAACACAAATAAAAAAATAAATAATGTTTTTAGTTCTGTAGTTTGAACAATAGAAGGTTATAAACTTTGGAATTATTGATCACTATAAACTTTGTACATCTAAACATTTCAATATGAATAGTACAAATAAAAAAAAGTATCGTACATGATAAAACTTTGGATATGGAAAGATATAATGCATTGGGAATAACGAAGCTGGAAATAAGATCACAAATCTACCATCCAATCAGATCATGACATATATGGGTTTTTTTATTATATAAAAAATAATGCTTCTAGTTCTGTATGTCAAACATTAGAAAGTATGCAAAAATTTGTAGTCAAACGACAAACTAATATAAAGTCAACAAATTATCGATCGCTATAGTCCCTCTATGCCTTCGATAGGGACTAATAACATTGATTATACATAAGCATTATGTCTGTTTTAAAAGCTCGTTGTTTATAAATTATAATAAATTTGGTAAAAACCTTTCCCTATATCTAAAAATGTTATTTTGAACATTAACTTGAGTGCTTTAAATAAATGAATAATAAAAAAAAAAACTCATCAACACCACACTGTTCCTTAAAATATTAAAACAAACAAATTAAATACAACCGAGCTAGCATAAAAAGTTAGTAAATCCACCCACCTTATGTTTATACCTCAAACTTGCTCTTTAAAAAATGAATGAGTATACTATTTCATGGTACCCCTAGGAAATGTTGAATCCCTAAGAGAAATGTCCTCGTCCACTGTTTGATAGGAGCTGCCAAACATCATAATATCCAAGTTCCTTGGAAATGGCCAACATAATATTCTCATATGACAAAAAAAATCCTTTGTATACTCTATGGCTTGGCTGCCAACCATGACAACTTTTGGAATATTTAGATTGAAGTGATATTTTTTTGTAAAAGATTGTATAGAATACTATTTGGAATTCATATTCTATTTTCTTAAAAATATTTTTTTGATTGTTTGAATAAACAAGGTTGCATGGCAGCATATACCTTCCTCTATGAAAGAATTTAGAGTAACTTGATCGTGCAAACGAGATTCACATCTTCGATCACAGTCAAGGTGCCATAAGAGTTAAAACCGTAACATCTGACCAAATCTACCAAAATCTGCAATGTTTATAGGAAGACTCACATGAGTGCGATGACAATTCATTTTTATGATCGACATTTAGTTATAAAATGCAATTTTGTCTATTGTTGGCAAATGATATCTATTTGATAGTAATAATGATGCATATATGGTTGATTGGATTGTTAAGGTGAGTATGTTTGTTAACATAGGTGGATGATAGATGAATTTTCAACTTTGCTGATGTTGAAACATGGGTTATCGGTGTTGGAGTTTCAAGTGTAAACAATGAAATTGGTGGTGAATGATTGAATTGGCAACCATAATCATTGATTGATTTTAGATGCTTTTTTGAATCGTGAATAATAGTTTATTTGAATTATAATTGTTGGCAGACTATTCACTATAGATAATGTTATGTGGATGATGATTGTTATCTTGATATGCTTCATTGCTCAGTTGATCATTGAGTAACTTAGTGAATGTATGATATTATACCGATATTAATTGTTTTTGGATGTCAACATATTAAATGTATGAATTTGAATTATTGGATGTTTTCATTTGATTGATTTAGTTAATATTGATTTCTCATGGTGGCATTTAGATGTTTTTATGCATATTGATACTAGTTGTGATTTGACATTTGAGTGATTGGTGAATACATGATCTTGGATGGATATTGACTGTTGATAGTGAATTTTAGATGTTTTAGTGAAATAATAAAGTTTATTGCTTCAAACTTGGAATGAGTTGGTTGATTAGTTGATCTTTGATTGATATAATCATTATACGATCCTTGGGTTCTTGAATGATTAAGGTCGACTTTGACTCACTTTAACTAATGGTCAACACATGTTTTTACTCAAAATTGTTAATGTTCAAATACCTAGTGATTCGATTAGATTATGTAACATCCCCAACCACAAATAGGTCGGGAAATGCCACTACTCAGACACTTCACTTAGCTCTGATACCAAATTGTAGTGTCCCCAATCAACACAGAGACCAGGTAATGCTACCACTGCGAAATATACACTTATATAATATATTCATTTTAATCGAATTAAAACACTTAATCACAATAATCACAGAATTACTGCTACCATACAGAATCAATGGAATTAACAATAGTTCATATACACAATGGAATACATGATAACATTCAAGCATCACAGACATGCATAACATATAAATTAAGCACATACTGTTACTTATCTTTTCAATTGGAGTAACACCACCAACTACGTACCGACCTTCCATGAACCTCCCAGCCATATACCACACTGCTCATCACACTCAACAGTGGGTCACCCCCGAGCTGGGACTAAGCTCCACCTAGGGCAAGGGATTCCTAGACTAGGCTAAGGTTACAAGAAACTACATAGTGCAACTTGAAGGATTCTCTCCAGGAGCCTTCTTACGCCCACTACTTACAAAATCTCAATCCCAACATGCCTATTCCACCCGGGAATATAGACCTTCACTGTCACACAGTCCATCGATTGCTTCACCTCCCTCTCAAGGTCTTGGCAACAAGCCAAATCAAGAGTTCTCAGAGCTCCGTAGTTGGTGTTGGACTCTCTCTGGGAGAAAACAACTTCCCAACAAACTCTCTCACCCGGAGAGAGCTGCTCATAGGCCCGATAACCTGCCTTTTTAACCACGGGCTAGACAACCTGCTTCTTCAACCAATTTCAATTCAATTCCCGCAAGGTAATAATAACAATGACATCAACAACAATCAACTAACTCACGGGTGACTGCAGTACAATAAATTGGGTATAGACATCCAAAAATGGTAACAGTCCACACTAAGACACAACACGGTTCATGCCATATCCAGGATGTGTCGAGCTTCATAGTAAAAAAACATAGGTCGGCTTCACGGTTATGGCTTTCAGAATGCATGGTTATGCAAAGGTCCAACGCAGAGGCATAACGAGTTTAGAAGGAGGATGGGAGAATGGTAGAATGAACACAACATAGTTTGACTCTTGGGTTTTAACTGCATGAGCCCAGGTCAACACCTATCTCCCTGGAGCTACATGCACTCCATTTAGCATACATTCCCTTTACAGGAACTTAGGACAACACTTAACATGTCCACCTTAGCCTTCAGGAAATAATAATAAATTATTAACCCCTTTTGAGGTAAGCTCCCTAGCTTAGCCCCTAGGCCCACACACTTAGCCTCCTGCCTTACCCAACCTTGTGGAAGCTTAGTACCCCATCACTCTTTCTTCATGGTTGGTTTGCACGCAACGATGCTTATATTTTATTAATGTTTTTCATAATTACATATACAAAATCAGGCTCCTCGCCTTTAACACCTAGGCTCTCCGGCCTAATAAACACAAAATCCCACTAGATTATCAAAACTCGGCTCACCAACCTACAAAACTTGTTTACAATTCATAAATACAGCTGGGGATATTCCTCGGGGATATTACAATCCCCTCCACTTATTTTTGCAATGTCCTCAGTGCAACTCTTTACACAACATCAAGAAGATTTCCAAAATATTCAAAAAGATGTGGGAATTCTGCCCACATAACATCCTCATGCTCCCATGTCATGTCCTTGGGATCGTATCAGGTCCACTGGACCTTTATAAGCCCTATGGCTCAATTCCAGAGCCATTTTCTCTTCCGGTCTAATATGCGCATCAGATGCACTTGCAAGATGCCTTCTTGCTCCACCTGAATCACATTCCAATCAATAACATGATTAGCATCAGGTGTATATTTCTTAAGCAATGAAACACGAAACACATTATGTACAATCATGGATTCAGGTAATGCAAGCATATATGAAATGTATATATATGTATATACATGCAATACTAATAACATTATAACCTGTATACAAGATACACAACATAAAATAAATAGAGAATTGATACTTATCTTTTGATTGAGAAGACTTCCATATCAACATGGTCTAGGACAAGGTACCAAACCCCAACAACATTCCAACCAATGATCTCTCTTCCCCACATGCCTGTCCCACCCCAGGAGTGTGCACCTTCACTGTCACACAGTCCATCGACTGTTACACCTCCCTTTCCTTGGGATTCAACAACAGGATATACCAGAAGTCTTAGAGAACCGTGGCTCGAGGAGTTCCAACTGCCCTCAGAGGTCTCCAATCGACATCTTCCCCGAGCTAGTCTTTGTAGTCAACATTTTAACTTTTATCAACATCATATCATCTCCATCACCCACATGCAGTTATCATGAGAAAACATAAAAGAATTCATTTAGGAACTCCAATTAGTTCAAAAGGGAATTCAACTTTTTCCCCAAACATGAAATTCTATTTCATAATTCATCTTGGTTGTTGCCATATTATGACTGCAACCATCCACATGCACCAAAATGCATACCATTTTTCCTGTAATGCTTCATCTTGCATACAAACAACAAATTGTCAGTATTTGTTGTACATCATCATTCAATTGCAATATGTACAAAATATTATGCAGTGATCTTAGAATTTCCTGCACCTAGCAATTCAATCACAATTACCCAACAATTAATAAACTAGAATGACTCATCATTCTATGCATATGCATGTTCACAGTAATATCTGTAAGTTCATTACTTCTTTTTCTAAAGAAGAAAAATTTCTGTAGTCAATGCTCATGTGACTACTTGACTTGCAACTTTCCTGTTGCAATGTCTAACACCTCCCTGAAATGTCCTCAACTTCATGAGTTAACAACATTTCAACTGTTAGTAACAATTATTTCCATGCAATATTATATATATGCATGTACTTACAAAACTCATTCAACCATTGCATTTAGTACACAATTCTGTCTCTTACTATGCATGAGTGCAATTCTCAGTGCATACTTAATCAATGCACCTTCCATTGAATGACATATGCTCTTTATCTTAGTCATGTATCTCACCATCCATGGCTTGAAATTCTGGCCAATGTGTTGACACATTATCCACACACTTCCTATTGCCTTCCCAATTAATTGGATGCCTTCCTTTTCGACCCGAACACTACACCAAGAATATAATTCTGTGGTGTTCATTAGTGTTAGCAAAAAGGTTGCAGCCCAAGTTTTATTTAAAGGTAGGAAGATTTTAGTACCTGTGTGGCTCATAACCTTTCCATATACATACCTTGCCATATCCAACCATGTCCTAGTCTCATACATGACTAGCTTACTGTCATTCATTCATATAACAAGTTCTTATCTTTTAATTCTTTGGTTATTACTCCATAACCAAATTAACATGACATTCTACTATGTCAGTGTGTTCATTCAGAAGCTAAAAAGATTTGAATTAATACAGGCCTCTAGCCTTTACCACATCCAGTGGTATGCATTCAATAATATAATAATGTGATTTATAAAATAACTTTGGCTGAGGAAATTCTTACCTAAATTTCCTTTCAAAAATTATGCAAAAAGAGTAATAAAAACTCATACCTGCATGACTACCATTAATAAATTTTATACTACCTGAATTTCTGATGGCAGTAGAAGCTTTCATGCTTCTTTGATCAAAGTTATAACCAACACTTCAACTCTCTTTTGCTTCCCTCCTTATGCAACAACATCACCAACAACACTTGCAAACTTGCAAGCATTATTTCCTCTGGCTGACCTAACAAGCCGTAATATACTTGTTGTAACATCCCTGACCCTCTAAAGACCAGGTAATGCTTTTTGGCACAGGGGAAGACCCAGGGTTTATCTCGAAGAGTGCACCAACAAGCCCTAGCTATTGGCCCTTTTGGCAGCACCTGCGAAAAAGATGCAGTCTCACCCGAAGCAACTATGAGGGGGTTGCAGGACAGAGATGTATACAACCAAAGGAATATCAAGTGGTTCTTATTACAAAAACAACATAACATGCATTTAATATTCAACTAGATATATCTATCCTTCACAGCTATAGATATGATCTAATACAATGATTCTAGATAACAATACAACAACAATAGAGCTCAAAGCATCAATCACACACACAACAATAGATGTATGTGGATCACCCTCTCTCTAGGGATACGTCCACAGAACTATGCTTATGATATATTAAGATAAAGCTTATAGTTTTGATCTGTGCTCTTGGCCAGCAGATCCTTTCTCTTCTCTCTCTCCTTCTCCCCTTCCTATGCACCCAGCTGCAGGACTCGGTCTTCGCACCTAGCTGAAGATATTATGATACCAGAAGGCTCTCTCTCACAACACTCCTCTCACCCCTAATATAATATTCTCCCAATGAACAATAATCAATAACAAGTAAAAGCCATAGTACCAACCCGACCTAGGTCCTCTCGACCTCTATTTATACATTATAATCCCTCACCAACAACCTCAGGTCAAAACCTAGGTGTCAAAAACCCTAATTACCAAAACCCTAGGTGTCTACAACCCTAGGTCAACCTGACCCATTCTTTCTGGGCTTCACCAGCCTGTCTTTCCTTCTTCATCTCATGGTGCTCCAAGGCATCTAATGATGGCTTTTTCCACTTCCTGAGTCATCCTCGGTGCATCTTCCTTGCTGATCTTTCATCGTCGATCTCCTCATCCAATGACTTGATTTTCCGCACTTTGCTCCGTCTTTTCTGTTATTTTGCTCACTTCGACCCAGTGACAGTCACCGTGTCTCTCGCGAAGCTCTCTTTTTACCTTTTCTTCCTCATTCTTCGCTTCCTTCCATAGCCAAGGGCCAATAGGCCCCCAACACTCACCCGTGACTCATCCCGAGGAACTTGAGATCTGATCCTCTTGTTTTGCTTCAAATTTTGTCTGCGTAGTGCAGCCCTTGCTTTCTGCTTTATGCCTCCTTTCCATCCCATTGCATACTGTCTTTTCTGTGTCTGGTACCCAGTTTCAACTGCACCTGGTACCTGGACCTTTATCTTCATGATTCTAGTGAGAACTGTGAGGTAGCTAGTTTTCATAGTACAACTTCAGCCGACTCCCATTCACCAAGCCTTCCTTCCAATCTCCTTTCAATGTCTTCAACTACGAAGCTCCTCCTTCTGTAACATAGGAAATATCAGATGGTCCTAGCCAGTGCATTATGAACTTCCCAGGGTGTTTGATAAACTTACTATCATATACCAGTACTAAATCACCTTACCTGAATATCTTCTTCTTGATGTGTCAGTCATGACAGGCCTTTTTTCGTTCCTTTTGAATTTGTTTATGGAAGCATGCAATGAATCTGTCTTCTTCTAGTTTGACCAGCTGTGCTAGCCTCTCATGAATAACGCCAGTATCATCCATGTCTGTAAATGCAACAATTCTTAAGCTTGGTACCAAGTACTCCATTGGGACAACAACTTCAACACCATAAACCAACTTGAAAGGGGTCTGCATTGTTAATTTCTTGCAAGTGGTTCTATAAGCCCAGACTACTGTTGGTACTCTTAAATCCCAGTCATCCCTGTTCAAACTACAAATCTTTGTCAATGCTGTCTCCAAGATCTTGTTGAATGCTTCAACCATTCTGTTTGCTTGTGGATGATAAGGTGTACTCTTCTGATGGTGGACTGCAAATTCTTCAGTCAAGGCTTCAACTGTATTATTGATGAAGTGCGTACCGTGATCACTCATAAGGACCTTAGGGCATCTAAACCTGGTTATTATGTCATCAAATATAAAATGCGCAGCTATAGCTGCACTACATTCCTTGACTTCTCTTTCTTCGACCCATCTAGTCAGGTATTCTGTTGCAGTGATAATATACCTTGCTCCGGTGCACTTCCCTGGTGGGTTTATAGGTCCCACGAAGTCAATGGCCCATTTTTAAAATTCTTGTAGGGTCATCTGTGGTGCTAATGGAATCTCATCTCTTCGGGATGGTTTTCCAACTCGTTGGCATACATCGCATGCTCTGGCATATTCTTTAGCATCTCTGTGTAACGTAGGCCACCAAAGGCCAGCTCATAGAACCTTCTGCGCAGTTGCTTTTCCTGCATAATGTCCTCCTGTAATGCCTTCATGAGATTCTTTGAGGATCATGGGGTGTTCTGCCTCCATCAAACATCTTCTTAGGATCTCATCAGGTCCCATTTTATATAGCTGACCAACTATCAGTGAAAAATCTACAGCGAGCACCACTAGCTGTTTCTTCTGCGGATTTGTGTACTCGGCTGGAGCCATTCCTGTTGACAGGAACTGGACTATGTCTGCGAAGTGGTCATCAATATTTCTAATGGTGAGCAGCTGTGCATCCGATAGTGTATCCTCTATACTGGTAGGTTCTTCTCCATGCTCCAACCTCGACATGTGGTCTGGGCCCTTATTCATTCTTCTTGGCTTAACTATGATCTCAAAATCATATTCTTGAAATAGGAGAATCCATCTATATATTCTCCCCCCCAACACTGGCTTGTTAACTAGGTACTTCAATGCGGGGTGATCAGTAAAATTTTTAAAGTGTCCTCCCAACAAGCAGTGTCAGAATTTCTGTAATGCATACACCATGACTAATCCCTCTCTCTCTCTGTAGTAGTGTAATTGATTTCAGCTGTAGATAGTTTTCTGCTGGAAAATTCTAATGGATGGTCAATGTCCCCTTCTCCAGGTTGTGCTAGTACTGCTCCTAATGCAATAGAGGATGCATCAACATGCACATGAAATTCCTTGCTCCAGTTTGGAAAGACTAGAATGGGCGTAGTCACCATCTTTTGTTTCAGTGTGTCGAAGCTCTGCTGGTATTCATCTGTCCAACCAAACTGGCATTCTTTCTGTAATAACTTCTCCATTGGCGCAGTAATCTGAGCATATCCTTTGATAAATTTCTTGTAATAGCCTGTATGTCTTATCACAGTGCGTAGTTGTTTGATTGATGTAGGTGGTGGTAAATCAACTATAATTGCAATTTTGGATGGATCCACCAACAATCCTTGCTTGCATACAATATGACCTAATAATACTCCAAATTGTGAGAAGAAGATGCACTTCTTCAAATTCAAAGCAATTTGACACTGCCTATATTTATCCAGCATTAGCCTTAGACATTCAATATGATTTTTCAACAAACTAAAAACAATCCATTCATCAAAGTATGCTTCTAAAAACTTATGCAAAAATTCTTTGAACGCTTCAACCACCACCCTGGAAAAGATGGTTGGGGCATTCTTCAGTCCAAATGGCATTACTGTATATTGGTAGGATCCCCACTTTGTGGAAAATGTGGTCTTATGTCGGTCCTCCTTGGTGATGCAGATCTGATGGTATCCTGAAAACCCATCTGTAAAAGAATATACTTCTTGGCCTCCCACGTTATCCAACACTTTGTCTGTGAAAGGTGTAGGGAAAGGATCATGTAGACAAGCATCATTCAGCTTCCTGAGATCTATGCAAATCCTGATCTCACCTGTCTTCTTATCTTGCACTACCATGGGGCTAATCCACTCCAACTCTTCGACAAGTTCAATAATCCCTGCTTCCAGCATTTTGTCGAGCTCAATCTTTACTTTTTCCTTATATTTTGGGTTCAATATGTAGGGTCTTTGCTTGAATGGATTCACATATGGTTTCAAAGGTATTCTCATTTCACCCATAGGTCCTTTGATTCCCTTCATATCAGTGAATTTGGTTGGGAGAAAGTCCTGATACTCATGTAGTAATTTTGTGATTTTGTCAGTGGTAGTAGCGTCCCAATAATCTCTGACATTGGCAAGCTTTGGTGTCTCCTCTATCCCGATATTGACTTTATTTATATTTATTGGTTGTCCAATGAATGGTAGTTCAACTCCTGGTCCTTCCACATCTCTCTGACCTTTTGTTTTTGCGATATTCACCTTGCTTGGATCATCGTCTTCATCGGCATTGATGTTGTACAAGGTTTGCAGTTTTTGGAGGGGCGCAGTCCATTTATCCTCTTCTTGCTCCAAAGGAAGGCTAGATGCCTCCTTAAATACTTTCTATCTCACCATCTGTAGTGCTTGATCTACAGAAGGAAATTCACTGTTAAACAAAAAGGTGGTTATAAAATTCTGGATCATACCTTCCCATTCTGAAGTGACAAGGCACAACTCTGCTTGAAGGTACCAGTTAATCGGGGTGGTATCCATCGTATTGACGAATCTGTGTACCCATTGTTCTCTAGGAATGTCACTCCAGGCCTCTTCACAACTTTGTACATGATCCTTTGGGCAGCTTCGACCTGTGTACTGTGCTTCATAGCTTCCTACTTGTGCTGAAAACCATGCTATCATCAAAGTTCGACATTGTTTCCAATTTGTAATATTTCTTTTATGTGTCCCCCACCATCTTGCTGGTGTGTATTTCATGGCCTCATCCATTGCCAACAACCTCTGTTGTGTTGGTACACTTGTCTCAAATTTTGATAAGAAGTTTTCTAAGGGGTTCAACCCATCAAATGTGGGTAGATTACTCACTATTGTGCCAATCCAACGAACTTCTCTAGTTAGCCTAGCACATTTTCTTGTAGATACTTTGTACATCTGGTTCTACTAGTTCTCCAATGCTTCTTCTGAGTCGGATGAACATGTACTGTCACTTCGCCAAATCAGATTCCCGTCAGCTGTAGAGTTGATATAATCCTGTTGTCTGGCCATTAATTTGTAGATGTTTTCCAGTTCAAATGTGTGGTCCTCTTCTCTGATAGGTTCTGTGTATCACAAACCCTCATCTAGATCTAAAGGTGCAACGACCCTAAGGCCATATTTCTCAAATGTCATGCGTCTTTTCTTTAGATCAACAACAGTGGAATTGTCAAAGGCCCAATCAATTCCTAATAATGCAGGGTAAGGGCATCTATCATCAACAATTTCAATTACCTCAAAATCTGCAAAGGTTCTTACTCCATCAATGTCCACTGGGACATGCTCTAATCATCGAAATGGGCTGACATCTTGCTGATTAGATGTGCAAATCTTGATAGGGGAATATATCAGCTTGGGTTTTCCCATCAATGCCCAAGTATGCTTCGTCATGACATTGACCTCTGACCCTAAGTCGAGGACCACATAGTCTATCTCATACTATCCTATCTAAGCATTCAAGTGTAATTCTTTATTTGTCCTTCTCTGTTTTCCAATTTGGTGCACTGCTCTATTCAGTAAGGGGTCTATTTTTCCTAGTTCATACTTCTTTATTAAATCTTGTAATTCTTGTACAACGCCTTTATCTTGAATCAACTTAACACAAGTGTACAAGAATTCCATGATTTTTCTTACCCGTTTCCCTTCTGTTGGTGATGCAGATGGATCAAACACCTGAGGCATGCCATATTCTTTGATTTCTGGTTGTCTCTTTGATGAAGATCCTTGATCTCCTTTGAACTCTTTCCTTGCCTCCCCGAATACCTGTCTTTCTTTCTTAGCATCGAATGTTGGGGTCTTTTCTGTAGCCTTCCTGACTCCATGGTCATTTTCAGTCTTTCCTTGGGCCGATCTGTCTTCTCCTACAACAGCGCCTCCTTGAGTAATAACAATGATTATAGGGTCTGCTCCGCGAGGTTCAATATATATCAGTTGTACTTGTGGTTTCTGTTGGGGTCCTCGTCTTTCCTGAAGTTTAGCCAGCAACACAGGGCATTCCTCTATGACATGCTCGAAGGAGTTACAGTAACTACAGGTTGTGCAGGAATTCTGACAATCCCTTGCTAGATGTCCTGGCTGCGCGCAGTTGGAACAAATTATTTTTCCTCAGCATTGGCCCATACCTCCTCCTCGTCCTCATCCTTTGTAGCCACTGCAAGGAGTGAAATCTCCTCTCCCTGAAGAGCTGTATTGCGGAGTGTTTCCCTCTTGTTGTACTTCACCTTGAATCTTGTATAGGTCTCTTGACCTTTCATGCATGAGATCATAAGCTCTACAATCCCGATCATCATGCCCCATGGATTTACAGAATGTACAATACAAGTTTGTGGGTGTCTGGACATACTTCTGCATGTAGTAGCACTCACTTGGGCAATGTCTATTTCTGCATACATCGCACTAGGTTAGGTTAACTTGCTTTAAGGGGATCGGTGCCCCTGATGCAAAGTACTCATGAAATAAGGGACAATGTTCCTTATCATGGCCTTTAGATCTGCATCTTACACACCAGATATCTTCCCTTTTGTCTTTTCCCTTATATTTCTTCATATCCTTGACCTATAAAGACAAACTAGTTAGCTGGCTCATGAGATGGCTAATGCCTGAGCTAGATTCTCCCATTGGTGCCGATTCACGATTCATGGAAATCTCCAAAGCTTTTGCCTGAGATGCAATCTTCTGCTGCATCAGAGGGATCCTTAGGTGTGGTAACAACACAATGATGAATCATTCTTTGTTCTGTTCGTCGGGGATCTGGAAAGTTAATCGATATGTTAGGGTCTTGAATCTTTGGTCAAACTCCCAAACAGGTTTTTCTACCTTTTGTTTAATCTCTTTTAGTTCCGTAATACATTGTGACTCCGACTTAGGTTTATTAAACTCTGCAATCATCACATTCTTGATCTCATTCATGGGCTTAGGTTGTGCCAGTCCTTGGACAAGTTTCATGTACTAGATTAATGCGCGGTCCCTTAGCGTAGTGCTGAACTAGGTTCTCTTGATGGCTTCATCGATGATACTTTTAATATTTCATACGAATTCACACAGAAACCAATGCTGATATGGATCTTCAGATCCATCTCTTCTAAATATAGGGAGTCTCATTTCATCTACCATAGAGATGACTAGGGTTCTTGTTTGAGTAGATGCTGAGCTACTAGTAACAGTACTCTGAAGACTCTGGTGGTTCTGACTATTATGATTGCTAAGTATTGTTGGGACAACAGGAGGATTACGTTACTTACTTCAGTATTTCGTGCAATTCCTGAGGTTTCTGGCTCGTTTTGGCGCAGTTCTTCAGCTTCCCCTTCTTATGTTCTTGTGGGCTTTGGATGATCTTCGTCGGTTAAATCTACCTCTTCTCCACTATGGAAACCCTCTTCCTCGCAGTTTTGCTTAAACAAGTTCTCAAGGTGAACTCCTCAGAATACTTTCTCACTGCACGTATGTCCTGCTTCTGTGTCATTGTCGCTTTCTGAGATCTTGAACATTAGCCTTTTCAGGTTCGATCAATCTACTGTATCTTCAATATGTGGTTTTCATGCAAGAGCATCTTGATTCTTAGCTTCAGGAAGTGCAAAAATTTTCCTCTGGGTCCTTTGAAAAAGTATCTCTCGGCTTGGCTATACGATTCTATTTTGTCAACAACAAACTCAGTGATATACCCTCCAATGGTACTATCAAACTAGTGATCTACTACTCTAGATACAACGTTGTCGACTCTCTTGACCTTCTGGATCAATGCTGGTGTCCAAACCATAGGAGGTCTAGATCTGATTTCAAACTGTGTGTCAGCTAACCTGGCCAACCACTCATGTAGCTCCTGATGGATTCCTCCAAAGAATATCTCGTGAATGTCGGTGAAGATGTATCTTTGTATCCAATCTTCAGTGCTTATTTTAGGGTTCTTGTTCTAGGCTTCAACGAAGTACTTCTCTTGGTCCTCTATCCACTTCTGAATCTATGTATTCAATGGGAACCACCTTGAAATTCCCTTAAAAATATTCCTGTCCTGGAAATTGAACCATTTGTTGGCACAGGGGCATACCTAGGGTTCAGCTCCAAGAGCGCACCAACAAGTCCTAGCTACTAGCCCTTTTGGCAGCACCTGCAAAGTAGATGCAGTCTCACTCGAAGAAACTATGAGGGGGTTGCATGATAGATATGTCTACAACTAGGGGAATATCAAGTGGTTCTTATTACAACAACAACATAACATGCATTTACCATTCAACTAGCTAGATCTATCCTTCACAACTATAGATCTGATCTAATAAAATGATGCAGATAACAATATAACAACAACAAATCTCAAATCATAAATCACACACACAATAATAGATGTATGTGGTTCACCCTCTCTCTAGGGATATGTCCACAGAACTGTGCTTATGATATATTAAGATAAAGCTTACAATTCTGATCTGCGCTCTTGGCCAGTAGATCCTTTCTCTTCTCTCTCTCCTTCTCTCCTTCTTGCACACCTAGTTGTAGGACTCGATCTTCACACCCAGCTGAAGATCTTACGATACCAGAAGGCTCTCTCTCACAACACTCCGCTCACCCCTAATACAATATTCTCCCAATGAACAATAATCAATAACAAGGAAAAGCCACAATACCGACCTGACCTAGGTCCTCTTGACCTCTATTTATACATTATAATCCCTCACCGACAACCTTAGGTTGAAACCTAGGTGTCAAAAACCCTAATTACCAAAACCCTAGGTGTCTACAACTCTATGTCAACTTGACCCATTCTTTCCGGGCTTCACCAGCCTATCTTTCCTTCTTCATCTCGTGGTGCTCCAAGGCATCTAATGTTGGCTTTTTCCACTTCTTGAGTCATCCTCAATCCATCTTCCTTGCTGATCTGTCATCCTCAATCTCCTCATTCAATGGATTGATTTTCCGCACTTCGCTCCATCATTTTTGTTCTTTTTCTCACTTCGACCCATTGAAAGTCATTGTGTCTCCCGTGAAGCTCACTTTTTACCTTTTCTTCCTCGTTCTTCACTTCCTTCCATAACCAAGGGCCAACAATGCTACCACGCAAAATTTACAACTTATATAATATATATGCATAATAATGAATTTAACACATTTAACATAGAATTACTGCTACCATACAGATGAAATTGAGATTAACAGTAAGTCCACATGCAATGGAACACATGATACATTTCAAGTAACCCAAACATGCATACAATACATAATTAAGCACATAAATGATACTTTTATTTTAGCTGGAGTAAATCCACCAACTGCGTGCGGACCTTCCACGAACCTCCCAACTTTAGACCGTGCTGCTCATCACTCTCAACAGTAGGTCAACCTCAAGCTGGGACTAAACTCCACTGGGCAAGGGAATTATAGGCTTGGCAAGGACAACAAGGAAGTTGCACAAAACAACATGAAGGATATTTTATTCCAGGAGCCACTTACGCCCACAACTGACAGACCCTCATTCCCCACACACCTGCTCCACCCCAGGAGAGTACACCTTCACTAGTACAAGTCCAATGACCATTACACCTCCCTTAACTTGGGCTTCAACAACAGGATAAAACAAAAGTATCAGAGTATTGTAGTTGCTATGAGACTCCCTTCAAGGAGAACTCACTTCCAAGCAGACTCTCTCACCTGGGAGATCTGCTCACAGGCCGAACAACCTGCTTCTTCAATTCAACTCCTAAGCAATACTGCAACAACATTCATCTAGAATATGGGTGACAATAGAAACAAGAAAATGTTATGGACATCGAAAATGGTAACAACCTAACACTAAGACACAACACGGCTTAGGCGAACACAAGGCAACAACCCCAACCGGTTGAGGCACAAACTCATATTTGTAGTAAACCTGGGTTCATAGGAAACACAGGTCAGATTTTCTCCCCTTGACTGGTTTCTTAGATGTACGAGGTTATGCAGAGGGAAGACGCAAAGGCCCCAACGGGTTAGACGACGGATGGGAAATGGCAAGTGAACCCCCTTCTCGTGAGCGATTTTCTCAACTGTGCGTAGGTAACTAGAGGTCGATGTTCAAGGCCAATGAGTTTAGGCAGACGATGGAAGAATGACTAGTGAACTCAGGTAGAGGATGGCAGAATGAATTGCAAACCCCCAACTCAGCTGCTACTTCATCTCTTAATTGCATGATCCCAGGTCGACACTTGTCTTCCTGGAGCTGCATGCACTCCATTTAGCCTACATCCCACTTTCCAGGAACTTAGGATAACAAAAACATATCATGTTCACCTTAGTCTTCAGGAAATAATATCAAAATATTAATCCTCTAGAGGTAAGCCCCCTAGCTTAGCCCCTAGGCCCAAATAATTAGCCCCCCCTTCCTTACCCTACCTAGTGGAGCTTAGTCCCCCATAACTCTTCTTCGTGGTCGGTCTACATGCAACAATGTTTATATTTTTATTAATGTTTTGCACAATTATGTTGAAATTACTAAGACAACTGAGAGGGGGGGGTGAATCAGTTGTAATTGAGATTAAACAATATTAAGTCTATTAAAACATTATTAATCTTTCCTCAAGTGATCATCAATAATATACAACATATGGACAGTAAAAGTAAAGAACATCAGTCACACATAAGGTATGAACAGAGACAAATTTTTCATGAGGAAACCCATAAAGGGAGAAAACCTCTTCTTCTTCGAAATGATAGGTAGTCTTTTAAGTTCTGTACATCATCTATAATTGAGCACCAACTCAATGTGAGGCTGCTACCTCTGTTTTACAAG
>ML786583.1:84714-108194 GCA_009831015.1 Picea engelmannii | reverse complement strand
GCACCAACTCCCTTAATGTTCCAGCACCAACTGGATGGAAGCACCAACTTCCAATTACACAGGCTCCAACCTGTATAACAGAGAACACTTGTTCTCCCTTGCACCACCCTGCCACCCTGGTTTCTCTGGCTACAACCAGATGGGAGCTACAACTTCCTGTGTTCAAGTTCTCACTTGAACCTCTGAGGACAACAATCCTCCCGAGCACCTCCCAACCTCCCTACAATATGAATGAATAAATAAAAAGTCAACTACGCAGATAAATCAATTCTTACCAATCTTTCTTTGTTCTGTAAATCTGGTTTCTAACTGTTCTGCAATTCTTCTCTTCCTTTTTCTATTCAGTAGGTGTGCTTTGCATCAACTTGTTCTGTCATTCTACTCTGCTTCAACTTGTTCTGTTATTCTTCTCTACTTCAAGTTTTCTTCATCATCTGTTACTCTTCTCTGAGTTTCATCTCACACTATGCATATTCTCAATCTTACACTGCACATTCTATAATTTTCCCTTTCTTACAGTTTCATTCATTTTTCATACAGAACAACCAACCTCACGCTGTTTGTCTCATTTTCTTTTATACACACCCACGGCGGTTCAACTTCCCATCTCCTTTGGCAAAAGGAAGACAACTGTCTCAACAATTGAAACGCCAACTAATCGGCAATCATGAGTCCGTTTCGCTAATAGATTCAAAGCTGAGGAGTTAACTGTGAGAGAGAACAATAACCCTCCGATCAACACTTGATCTGACAGTTCATATCATTCCGCGATTTCGCATATCGCGATTTCGACATTTCTGATGTTCAATGTTCTTGTCACTTCCAAATCCCGATCCACGAAACTCCGTAAAGAAGTCAGATCAACGGTCCAGATCACATCTTGATCTGACGGTTCCGATTCAGTTGAAATTTCACACATTGCGATTTCGACACTCTTGACGTTCAATGTTTTTGTCACTTACAAATCCCGATCCACGAACCTCCGTAAAGAATTCATGTCAATGGTCCAGATAACATCTTGATCTGACGGTTGAAATTACATCGCGATTTCGCATATTGCGATATCGGGATTCTTGATGTTAATATTCTTTGACATGTCCAACACTCGATCCTCAAAACCCCGACATGGACTGGAATCAACGGTCCATATTTGATCTTGATTCAACGACTGCGATTTAATCGCGATTTCGCATATCGCGATTTCGACATTCTTGTTGCATTGTTCTCCATGTCATGATTCGTGAAACTCCGATATGGAGTTAGATCAACGGTCCAGATCTGATCTTGATTTAATAGCTGCGATTGAATCACGATTTCGCATATCATGATTTCGACATTCTTGTTGCATTGTTCTCCATGTCGCGATTCGCGAAACTCCGATATGGAGTTAGATCAACGGTCCAGATCTGATCGTGATTTAACGGCTGCGATTGAATCACGATTCTGCATATCATGATTTTAGAATTTTGTACGCCCACTTCTTCTTGTACTTTAAAGAATGTGCAGGTTCTCCTTGATCCAACGATGGTCGGGTCCTGCGCTTGGATCTAATGTCTTAGATCTGTCCTCCTCTTCAATGCTCTTCTTGTCTAGATTCAGATCTGGCGACCCTTGTTCTTTCAGGAATTTTGAATGGGATCCAACGATCAAAAATACTTCTCAAACTTTACGAGCCTTCGATCATTCGATCAATGTTGTGTTGCCTTCGATCATTCGATCTTTCTGAACTTATCTTCTGTTTTCCTATCTGTTACAAACTTCCTGTACTCATGCTACTTGCCATCAATGACAAGCATTTGATGTCTGTTAAATATTTTCCAACAAATTACATATACAAAAATCAGGCTCATTGGCCTTGGCATTTGGCTCACAAGCCTAATAAACACATAAGTCTTTTAGCTTATAACCACTTGGCTCACCAGCCTATAAAAAAAATTTACAATTTAGAAGGGGCTTGACCTTGGGGTATTACAATCCCCTCCCCTTATTTTTGCGCTGTCCTCAGTGCAACTTATTTACAAAACAACAACAAGATTTCCAAAATATTCAAAAAGATGTGGGTACTCTACCCGCATAGCATCTTCATGATCCCATGTTGTGTCCTCAGGATCGTACTTGGTCCACTGGAATATTATAAGCCCTATGGCTCGATTCTGGAGCTTCTTGCTTTTTCGGTCCAGTATAAGCACCAGATGCACTTGCAAGACACCTTCTTGCTCCACCTGAATCACATTCCAATTGATTACATGATTACCATCATATATATATTTCTTAAGCAATGAAATATGAAACACATTATGTACATTCATGGATGCAGGAAATGCAAGCATCGATGAAACTGGTCCAATCCTTTCTAGGATTTCAAACGGTCCACAAAATCTGGCTGCTAACTTTGAATAGTTTCCCAACTTTAGGGAACTTCTATTGGCTTTCACTTTTAGGAAAACATGATCAACCACTTTAAACTCCCTGTGGGTCATGTTCTTATCAACATAACTCTTCTGCCTGTCTTGGGCAGCTTTCAAATTCTGCTTAATCTTCAACATTTGTTCTTCCATTTCCTTGAGCAACTCTGGTCCAACTACTTCTCTATCAACTAGGTTATCCCAACTTACTGGAGTGTTTCACTTTCTACCATAAAGTGCGTCAAATGGGCTCATCTTCAATGATGCTTGATACCCATTGTTGTGGGCAAATTCTACCAAGTGTAGGTAGTCTTCCCATTTAGACGGTTTTTCCATCACATACATCCTTAACATGTATTCTATCACTTGGTTCACCCTCTCCGTCTGCCCATCAGATTCAGGATGGTAAGCAATGTTGAAGTTCAGATTCGTTCCAAACCCTCTAAATAATGCCTTCTAGAATTTTGAGGTGAATTTTGGGTCTCTGTCAGACACAATTGTCTTGGGAACACCGTGCAATCGTGATATTTCCCTCATAAAGATATTGACAACATTAGCTTCCTTGTGAGTAGTCTTTAATGGAATAAAATGGGCAGCTTTCGTAAGCTTGTCCACCACCATCATGATTGAATCATGCTAATTTCCTGTTCTGGGCAATCCTGTGATGAAATCCATTGTCACTACTTCCGACTTCCACTCAGAGATGGGTAAAGGCTGTAGCAACCCTACTGGGTGCCTGTGATCAACTTTAACCTTCTGGCATTGCATACATCTGATGATGTATTCTGTAATTTATTTCTTCATACCTGGCCAAAATTAATGGCTCTTGACTACTGCCACCATTTTCTGATATCGAGGGTGCCTAGCATAAGGCACATTATGCATTTCATTCAAAATCATAAGTTTCAAGTCTTGGACATTAGGTAAATAAATTTTGTTCTTGTACAAAAGTATTCCATCAGCCTCTAATTTGTAATTTTCCACTTTTTGTAGCATCTTACCATGCTGTAGATTTGCTACAAAATCCATGTACTGCAAATTTGCATTTGCAGCTTCCAAAATTATGCCCTTAATGTCAGTTTGGTACATGCTAATGGTTGTAGCATGTAGTTCATGCATTCTCCTGCTGAGTGCATCAACCACTTTGTTCTCTTTTCCTTTGATATGCTTGATATCAAAATCATATTCACAAAGGAATTCCAACCATCTACTCTGCCTAGAATTTAAGGTTGGATGATCAAACAAATACTTCAGCCCGTTATGGTCTATCCTCAGTTCAAACCTCCTTCTCATGAGGTAATGCCTCCATTTCTTCAGAGTTTGAGCGATGGCTGCCAACTCCAAATCATGAGTTGCATAGTTCCTTTTGTGCTCTTTCAAATTTTTGGATTCATAACAAATTACGAACCCATTATGATCGAGGAATCCTCCCAGTTCTTCTTTGCATGCGTCTGCACACATTACAAAGTCTTCATTCGGATTTGCAATCCTCAGGATTGGAGCACTGGTTAACAACTGCTTCAATCACTGGAAGCTTTTCTCACATTCTTCTGTCCACTGAAATTTCTTCTCCTTCCTTTGTAAGGAAGTGATAGGGTGATATATCCTTGAGAAACCTACAATGAACCTTCTGTAATAGCCAACTAGACCCATAAAGGATCTGAATTATATCACATTCTTTGGTGCTGACCATTCTACGATGGCTTCAATCTTCTCAAGGTCTACGACTATCCCATCCTTTGAGATGATGTGCCCCAAGCAATGGAACTGCTTTTGATAAAACGATCATTTGCTCAACTTGGAATACAACTGGTGCTCCCTTATCACTTGCAACACCATCCACAGATGTTGTTCATGCTCTTCCTCCGACTTGGAATACACTAGAATGTCATCCAAAAACACTATTACAAACTTGTCCAGATATTCCCTGAATACGCCATTCATTAGGCACATAAAGACAATGGGCGCATTCGACAACCCAAATGGCACCAATGTGAATTCATAGTGACCATACCTTTTTTTGAAGGTGGTCTTGTTGATGTCTTCATCCTTTATTCTTACCTAGTGATATCCTTATCTAAGATCTATTTTCGAAAATATCTTAGCACCCTTAAACTGGTCAAAGAGATCATCAATCCTTGGCAGAGGATACTTGTTCTTTACAGTCACTTTGTTCAACTATCTGAAATCAATACATAATCTCAACGTCCCATCCTTCTTCTTCACGAACAGAACCAGGGCACCCCAAGGTGACACACTTGGGCGTATATACCCCTTCTTCAGAAGCTCTTCAAGCTGCAATTGCAGTTCTTTCATCTTTGGTGTACTCATTCTGTAAGGAGTTTTTGACACTGGAGCTACTCCAGGAATCAAGTTTACAGAGAAGTCAATATCTCTCTTTGGGGGTAATCTGGGTACCTCCTGGAATACATCTTCAAACTCTTTTAGTACTGCATGATCTTTGATATTTGATACTTTATCCTTAGGTGCTTCCTCCATGTGGGCTGCAAATAATTGACAGCCTTTCCTGTAGCACTTCTTCAGCTGTATTGCTGAGATTTCCCTTATAGCAACAACTCTGGGAATTCCTTGTACTGTTTTCTGATTCCCCTCCTCATCTAGGTAGGTGAATGCCTTATTACGACAGTCTAGGATGGCATGGTGTTGGTCCAACCAATCCATCCCAATTAGAAAGTCATAAGAACCTAAAGGCAGGATGTTCAATTCATCCCTTGTGTTCAGTCCATTCATGTCCACTAGACATGACTTAACCAACTCTGTAACCTTTATCTTGGTTCTTATAGTCAGTTGCACTAACCAAGATTTTCCATGTTTGCTTCTCGACAATTGAAAACTTTCCACCACCCTAGGGTCTATATAACTATGAATAGTCCTTGAATCAATTAAAATAGTAAAGGCATGGTTGTTGATCATACCTTCCACTTCAATCACCCGTGATTTAAATTCAGCTTGCTTGTTGTCCAGGGATGCATAGATCCTAGGTATTCTACTGCCCATGTCCTCCACTGTTTTTTTCTGCTGAACATTGTGGAAATTTCTCACTTTATCATTCCTGTGGGGGAAATCTCTGTACCTATGATTTCCTTTACAGCCCCAACATTCCATAGGTGGTTGTCTTGGCATTTACCCACCTACTTCAACCTTCTTGGGCTCTCAAAAACCCGACTGTCCTTGAGGGCTATTCCTGAAAAAATGGTGGTTTGATTCCCCTTTTTCCTCTGCTCCCTCTTAAACTTATTCTTATCTTCCCAATATTTTTGGAAAGTAGGCTTTTATTTTTTCTAATCATATAAGCATTTTGCTCTCATATTTTCTTCCATAGTCTTTGGGTCATCATACTGGATCTTGTCACTGATGGAAGGTGGCAGTCCATTCAGATACCTTTAAATTTTGACAGTCTCGTCCTTGATGAAAGGAACATACTTCAACAATTCCAAAAAAAATTGTTCATATTCATCAATGGTCATGCTGTCCAGCTTGAGTTCAAATAACTCTTTCATCTTCTTGTCGTAGTATGTCTTAGTTAAGTACTTCTTTTCAAAATGTTTCTTGACCTCCCTCCAAGTAACATTCTTCTCTCTGACGTGTTGTACTTGCACAAGCTGATCCCACCATATGGATGCCTTTCCTTTAAGTTGGTAAATGATAATTATTCCCTCTGCATGAGAAGAATAGTTCTGCAGTTGGAAATATTTCCTCATGCCCAACAATGAAGTCTCGACATCTTCATCTTTCTTGTGTTCTCCGTCAAAAGTAAGAGGTTTAATCTTGTTCATTTCACCCTTCAGCTTATCTACTCTAGATCTCCTATGTTTTTTGGTAGGAGGTGGAGTTGAAACACTGTGTGCCTCCTTATTGGAATGATTTGGGGAGTGATGATGATGGCTGCTAATGCTTCTTGATCTTATTTTCCTCTCAGGGTTCTTGCAACTACCTGTTTTGCTTGAGTCACTCTCCTTATCCAAATTCTTTTCGATTATTTCTAGAATCTTCATCAACTTTAAGTTAAATTTTCATTTTTGATCCTTGGATTCCATGAGCTTTCTGTTATCATCTCGATGAGCCTGGGCATATTTCTGCAATCGATCAAGGATTTTCATCATATGTTCTTCCTTTTCCATCTCTCCTCCATGCCCATTGGATTTCAATTATTCCACTCCTAAATGGACGTCCATTCCTTTTAATTCATTCTCTGAACTAGAAGCATTTTGTACCTCCTCCATTTCTTCACACTTAGTGTCAATTCGCTGCAGTCATGATAATCGTTGAACTCTGTAAACACAACGTGCAATCAACCAAAATTTGTCAGGCCATCAGTCCTTTACAATTCCCACAACAATCATAAACCAATATGATTTAAGAAAGATGTTCAGATTTCATTTTATTTCCGAGATTTTCTCTGCTCTGTAATAATTTTCAGGCACTATCCCCTTCCTCTTAGTCCCCAACCCATGTGATCATGGGTCATGACCAAGCGCTAAGTCAAAAAGGTGCTTACTCGGGTCTTCGGATTAAGAAATTTTCAAAGCACAACACAACAACCCCTCAGATTTCCAAGTTACTGAACTCACGAAGTAGAGTGGATCAATAGTCCACATCTACCCAACATCCAATGTCTGACACTCACTATGGAACCTCAGGTGTCTGAGTTTCGGGACTTTGATTCTTCAGGACTTCAGAGCTTCGGAGGATCTTGCATCTGCACATCTGAACTGTTAATATTCGAACATTCCCAATCACCTTTGGTGACGTCATTAAGTCACATCACTTAACGTTTTCCCAATTGCGAGGGAATGCAATGATGGTTTGGAGTAACCCGCCTTTTATCTCACAATTATTCTGATGTTGACACAAAACCCTTTGGTGAAACTGCAATTTGGATTGTGGAACCGCCTTGGAGAATTAACTTCTGTGCAACTTGGGTCCCCACAATGCCTTTTGGCCATTTATCTTGATGTATCGTGATCAACGCCACTGTGGGTCCTCCGACCTTTAACTACATTACGTAAACTCAAGCCCCACTAACCCTGCTCATATAGGATGCCACATGGTTGACTACTAGCGGTTGATACGTGGCCCATTCAGATAGGTGACACGTGCCACATTCCAAATTCCATTTCAATCTTCCATGGTTCGAAACCCACTGACGCGTGGCCAACATCCTATGTGTCCATGTCACCTCCAGGTGACATCCTCATGACTCACCACTTCGGCTCTTTGGGCTTCGAAGCTTCAGACTTCAGGAGTTTCAACTCCTCTATGCTTTCTTTTTCCCATAGCACTTTTCCTCGGAGTTCACGATCCACCGATGCATGTCCTCCTTTACGATCAACAAATATGAGTGACTTCAACACTTTGAGCTTTGGGAGTTTCAAACTCACAACACTTGAAATCCTCCGAAGTACTTACACCCGAAGTACACAATCTCTCAACGTGTGTCCTTCACAAAGAATGATTGTGATCTACTTTGGCCTTCAAGACTTCAGGATTTTGTCACACTCCACACTTGAAATCCTCCGAAGTGACTTTCCTTTTCTTCCCTAGACATGGATCTAATGGTCCAGACTCCTTCCAACAACAGATTTGACGACTGATGTCAATCCTCCTCCCGAGCTTCGTTTCTTGAACCCCTTTCTCCTTAGAGGGTTGCTGTGACACTTAGTCAAATTTCAGATCTATGCACTCCTTGCAACAAATCTTCGCATCCCTTCACGAGAAAACTCAATCTATTTCTCCTGATATTTTTGAGTTAAAGACTCTGTCGATGTACTCCTTGCACCCAAGGACACTTTGAACCTTGAATTTTGTCCCTTTCGAAAACAATTCACTCTGAAATCTTTGTCTCGTTAACCAATAACATGGCCCATCCAGGCTCAGTGTTGTAACCATTCTCTGATACCAATTTGTAACATCCCTGACCCTCCAGATACCAGGTAATGATACCACGCGGAATTTATAGCTTATATAATATATATGCATAATAATGAATTTAATACATTTAACATAGAATTACTACTACCATACAGATGCAATTGAGATTAACAATAATTCCACATGCAACAAAACACATGATACATTTCAAGTAACCCAAACATGCATAAAATACATAATTAAGCACATAAATGATACTTATATTTTAGCTGGAGTAAATACAACAACTGCGTGCAGACCTTCCATGAACCTCCCAGCTTTAGACCGCGTTGCTCATCACTCTCAGCAGTAGGTCACCGCTGAGCTAGGACTAAAATCCATCGGGAAAGGAAATTCTAGGCTTGGAAAGGACAAAAAGGAAGTTGCACAAAACAATAGGAAGGATATTTTATCCCAGGAGCCACTTATGCCCACATCTCATAGACCCTCATTCCCCACACGCCTGCTCCACCCCAGGAGAGTACACCTTCACTACTACAATTCCATCGACTAGTACACCTCCCTTACCTCGGGCTTCAACAACAGGCTAGACCAGAAGTCTCAGAGTACTATAGCTTCTACGAGATCCCCTTCTAGGAGAACTCACTTCCCAACAGACTCTCTCACATGGGAGAGCTACTCACAGGCCTGACAACCTGCTTCTTCAATTCATCTCTTAATAAATAATGCAACAACATTCGGCTAGCATTGTCACAACCCCACTACAGCATAATAATTTTTTTTTCCTTTTCTCGAGGGACAGAATCCCCAAAATTCTATGGGGTTTAGCACAGGCTAGCTCTTCCCTTTTTCCCACCTCAGTGTGATCATTGATCATGATCACAGGCCAAACAACTAGGCACCTTTTCGCATTTCACGACTTAGCGGTATAAGCGAGTCGAGTCTTTCGACTCTGCAAACCCCGAAATGACGAAATGCCGAAGAGGCCTCAATCAACAATTATCCCCCTGGGGTATGCCTTGATCCATATGACCACTTCTCATAAGACCACAGTCTTATTCCCTTCAGGACTTATCAATACGAGAGCCCGACCTCTTGTCAACGAGACTCTCGAATTCCCGATTTTCGATTTCCCAAAATGGCCTTTGTCACATTAGCCCTCCTGGCTATGCCTTGATCCAGGTGACCATTCCTAATAAGACATCCATCCTATTTCTTTCGGGATTTATGAATACAAGAACCTGACCTCTTGTCATCGGGACTCCCGAATTCCCGATTTTCGATTTCCCAAAATGGCCTTTGTCACATTATCCTTCCTGGCTATGCCCTGATCCAGGTGACCATTCCTCATAAGACCTCCGTCCTATTTCTTTTGGGATTTATGAATATGAGAGCCCAACCTCTTGTCATCGGGACTCCTAAATTCCCGATTTGTGAAATCCCTATGGACTCTTCCTCTCGAGACTCTCCCGAAGTCCTAGATTACTACCACGTGTCCTCCATGGATGGACGGTCCAGATTGTTTCACGATTTCGCAACTTGCGACCCCCAGTGACAGAAATCCTCTGTCAATTCAAATCCCCGGTATCCAAAATACCGATGGACTCTCGATCTCTGCCACATGTCCTCCATGGATGGACGGTCCAGATTGTTTTGGGACTTCGCCAAGTGCGAGGTCAAAATGCTCACCTTCCTCTTTTGTTTCTCGATGTCCGAATCCCCGAAATGGGTGATCTCGTGACACATGGCCTCCCTAAATCAGACGATCCAGATCTATTTCAGGATTTCCACCATGGAGTGTCCCGATCTCTCATCATCAGAACTTCCGAAATCCCAAAGTCCGAAGCCCCGATATCAAATCCTCTTTCAAAAATTTCGCCTCTGTTCACGAGGGCTTAACCCTCATGCATCTCCTGACAGATCCAACGGTTGTTGGGTTTTCTAACTAAGATCTGATGGTTCAGATCTATCCCATGCTATGCACTCTCTCGCTGCTCCCTGGACGTGGAAAAACCAACGGTCCAGATACTCCCATGGACCTTGGGGATCTACGGTCTCGATTTCTTTGCTATTCATGAAGATAAAGGAAAAGGGTTAAGGCATTTAACTCCCTCGTTTCTTCCTCCAATATAACGGTCATGAATGGTTGTAGATATTCCGAAAGGATCTCATCCATCAATTGATACTTATCCCTACACAGCTATTTTGAGATTTTGAGAGGCCCATTCTTCCTCGTATAGGATTACTAAGACTTGCGCCTTCAAATCCTTTTCATGTTCTTGGTAAGCTTTCCAAGAAGGGTATCTCTATGGAGAGATCAATTTCGGGTATTCCTGGAGACGAATAAGGGTATAGATTTCCTGAAAGCAAACTTGAAGTCCAAATTAGTTCAATATACGTATATATAAATCTATCTATAAACATAAGCCATAGAGATCTATTCCGAGTATTCCTCGAGACGAATAAGGGCATAGATTTGCCGAAAGTAGACTTGAAGTCCAAATTAGTTCAATATACGTATACATAAATCTATCTATAAACGTAAGCCATACGTGGTCCTTCCAATAAAAGCATGCAACCACCATTTCTGATCAAAACACCACACAGACAGTCTTATACTCAAACCATTCATAAACTGCACAGACTATGAGCATACATGTCAGCATATAAATTTCAAGATGCAAGATGATCATAAATGCCAGGATATACATTTCAAAATGAAATATGTAAAACACTTATCAGAAATAACACCATAGGTGATTGCAATTGCTGAGAGGGGTGCTCGTTTCCACCCAACTGTAGGCTCAGTGACTCCCAACGGATTTACCACTAGCCACCCCCGAGCTGAGATCATGATGCTGCGAGACTGCGTCTCTATTTTCCAGTGACCAAGAACAAAGGTTACTCTCCATCTTCTCTGCTATCACTCACTCTGTATTTTTCCAGAGTTCTTCTCTTCCTCTTTCCCCCGTGTCTACCCCCTTGATCGTCCACTCTTTCTGCCTTTTCTCCTTTCGACGAGGTTGCGTCTGGCACGATCTTCCTCGTAGTGGTCAGGTCTGAGGACTCAACAGATGGGAAGTTCACCCCCATCCCTCATTACTCATGAGGATCCATTTACCTACCAACCTGGCGAGTCATTTAATCCAGGGCCAGTAAGCCGCTCTTGGTTCTCTGGGCCAGTGAAGTCCAAATACGGTATTGGTTTCGGTGGAAGTTAATGCCACCTTTCTGGGTGCCTTCCACCACCTTTCTTCAACCATCGTGGTCTCTTTTTTAGCACATCCCCTCTCAGTAGTCCTGCAATCTATATTCATAATATTATTCACATCCATTGGCCTTTTTCACAAGGTCCATTCACATCACACATTCACATTTCTAAGTTTGCCACAATACTTGGCCAGTATAGTTATTTTTACAGACTGAGGGAAATAGGGTGTTACAAGCATACAGGTGAAAACAACAACAGGAAACATTTATGGACACTGAAAATGGAAACAAACTAACACTAAGACATAGCATAGATCAGAGAAACACAAGGAAACAACCCCAACCGGTTAAGGCACGTACTCGGATTTGTAATGTGGATAAACTTGGGTTCACAGGACACACATGTCAACTTTTCCCTCCTCGACTGGTTTCTTATATGTGCGGGGTTATGTAGAGGTAAGACATAGAGGACCCAACGGATTGGATGAAAGATGGGAAATGACAAGCGAACCCCCTTCCCGTGAGCGGTTTTCTCAACTATGCGTAGGTAACTAGAGGTCGACATCCTATGCCAACGAGTTTAGGTGGAGGATGGAAGAATGACTCATGAACTCAGGAGGAGGATGGTAGAATTATTCGAAAACCCCCAACTTAGATGACGCTTCAACTCTCAACTGCATGAGCCCAGGTCAACACTTTTCTTCCTAGAGATGCATGCGCTCCATTTAGCCTACGTCCCACTTTCCAGGAACTTAGGATAACAAAAACATATCATCTTCACCTTAGTCTTCAGGAAATAATATTAAAATATTATTTCTCTAGAGGTAAGCTCCCTAGCTTAGCCCCTAGGCCCAAATACTTTTCCCCCCTTCCTTACCCTACCTAGTGGAGCTTAGTCCCCCATAACTCTTATTCATGGTCGGTCTACATGCAGTAGTGTTTATATTTTTATTAATGTCCTGCATAATTACATATACAAAAATCAGGCTCATTGGCCTTGGCATCCGACTCACCATCCTAATAAACACATAAGTCTTTCAACTTATAACCACTTGGCTCACCATCTTATAAGAAAAATTTACAATTCAGAAGGGGCTCGACCTTGGGGTATTACACTTGCTGCCACAAAAATTGCAACAACTTCTTTCTCCCTATAAAAAGTTTTGTTGTTGATCCCAGAAGTCTACAATTCTTCTCGAATTCCTGGATATTTCCAAATGATGAGTCAGATTGACTCTTTGGGCCTTTGCTAGACCCCTATTAATCTTACAGAGGTCCCCTTTCCTTCTATGTGCAGGTCCTGACAGACCCGCAGGCTAGCCGCTTTTCATTAGCCCTTTCCTTCACATGACCCTAGGTTATGACCTCATGGAAAACTATGATTGCGGGTGTGGCCATGAGTGGTTTTAGGAAAACCTTCTTTTCTCCCTGCAATTCACCTCCAACTACCATTGATCACTTTGTTAAAACCGTGGTATAAATTGTGGCCCACTCTCAGATTTTTAACATCCGAGAAAGTTCTGGCCCCACAATCCAGCTCGTCTGTCAACCTCCAATCCCTTGGTGATGATCCACAGTGAACGACTGCTATCTATCCTCCCTTTTATACCTTCTTTACTCCTTCCACACGTGATCCCATATCCACACGATCCATCGACACGTAGATCCTTTCCAAATCAATGACTACGGTTGATTTCAACTCTTCGGCCCTCGGGAGTTTCAACTCTCAACTATATGTTTTTACCCGTATGACAATCTTTTGGAGTGGAAGATATATTGACACTTGTCCTCAACAATCAGACGATTATGATGAACTCTAGATCTCTAGCCTTCGGGATTTTCATGTCTCCACACACACAAATCTTCGTAGTGAATTTTCCCGGAGTGACAGATCTTCTGCCACACATTCTCTCCAAATCAATGGCCCTGATTCTCTTCAGAACTTCGGCTCTTTCCGACCAAGACCAGATCAATGGTCCTTCGACATCCTCCTCGATCAAAAATTGATATCTCCTTCGGGACTTCGACACTTTCACCCTCTACTTTCCTCCGAAGTGCTCCATACCCAGAGTTTTAGATCTGGTGCCACACATCCACTTTCAGATAAATGACCAAGATTTACTTCGACTGTTTCTCCTCCTCCTTGTCCACAAAATTTTGAAGTTATGGATCTTATGCCACTTGTCCTCCTTGACGATGGATGGTCCCAAATCACTTCGGGACTTCAGGACTTTGACAAGTCCACTTCTCCTGTGCACACAAGGGTTAAGTCTCGTGCGCTTACCTCTGGATCCAACGGTTGTTGGTCCTTCGCACTCAGATCCAACGGATGTGATATATTCCTCTCCTCTGCGCTTCCTTTGTTCTACTGGACACTGATATAATGGTCTAGGCTCCTCCCCACAACCAATCTGACGAATGTTGTCACTCCTCCTCCTGAGATTTTGACTTCTTCCACCTTGGAATATTTTGTCAGTGTTCAAAGCTTCAACCTTTGTCATGTCTCCTGTGAGTCCACCTCTTGGATCTCGTCTTCACTCTCGTAAGCATTATCTCTCCTGAGATTTAGGACTTGGAATGGGTCTGTCTCTCTCACACTCCTTGTGTTATCTCTTCTGATATTTTCTATTTACTCAGTCTCCTAAGGGTCTCAACCCTTCTGTTTCCTTTCAAAGGAAAATTTCGTGGCCTCCTGGCAACCTTCTGCTCAAAGTACACCTTGCTGAGTGTTTTCTACAGAGTGTTCAACAGCCCTGTGAGTATCTTCCTTTGATACTCTTCTTCTTGAACTCGAAAAATATTTCTCTCTGTGCACACTTGCACTCACTCGATGCCCACATGGCAGAGCCCTACCGAGTTCTCAGTGACTCTATCTCTCTCTGAACTCAACACATAGTTCTTCCTGTGCACTCCTTGCACTTCTAATGATGAAGGTTCAACGATATCTCTCCTAAGATTCTTTGAGGTTAACTTACCTCTGTCCACACACTCGTTTTGAACAATGTGCACTGCTTGCACTCAAAAACTCAAAGAAGAGAAACAATTGAAACTTATTCAATACTTCACCAGTTTACGCATTCAAACTAATCTGATTTAAGAAAACGTTCAAATTTCATTTTCTTTTCGAGCTCTTCTCTACTCTGTAATAATTTTTGGGCACTATCCCCTTTCTCTCAGTGCCCAATCCATGTGATCATGGGCCATGACCAAGCACTAGATCAGTAGGTGCTTACTCAGGCCTTCGACTTTGGAAGTTTTCAAAGAACCACACAACAATCTCTCGGAGTTACAGATTAACGAACTCACGACGTAGGGAAAATCATTAGTCCATGTCTACCTAACATCTGAGGACTTACACTCACTATGGAAATTCAGGTGTCTGAGTTCCAGAACTTCGAAGCTTCAGGACTTTGGAGGATTTCACATCCGCGCATCCCAAACTGTTAATCTCTGAACATTCCCAATCACCTTTGGTGATGTCATTACGTCAAATTACTTACACTTTCCAATTGCGGAGGCATGCGGTAGCGGTTTGGAGTAACCTGCCTTTCGTCCCACAATTATTCTGATGTTGACACATAACCCCTTGGTGAAACCGTGGTTTGGATTGCGGGAGAGCCTTGGATAATTAACTTTCATGCAACTTAGGTCCCCGCAATGCCCTCTGACCGTTGATATTGATGTATCGTGATAAACGCCACTATTGGTCCTTCGACCTTTAACTTCGTTAAGTAACCTTGGGTCCCACTAACCATGCTCATATGGAGTGCCACATGGTGAAATACTAGCGACTGACTCGTGGCCCAATCAGATGGGTTTCACACATCACGTTCCATATGGAATTTCAACCTTCCACGGGTTTGAAACCCACTGACACATGGCACACATACCATGTGTCCATGTACATCCAAGTGACGTCATCATGACTCACTACTTTGGCTCTTCGGGAGATTTCTCCCTTCACTACTGTGTTTGACCTTTTAACATTGGCTTGATCCAATAGTCAAGCTCTCCTCTCAAGGTCTATGGTGTAGATCCACTTCGGAGCTTCGGGCTTCAACCCTTCTCTTGTTTCTGGCATCAGACTTCACTGAAGTCGTGAAGTCCAAAGGGCTTTCGGTTTAACTCCTATGCACCTTCCCCAGATCTGAATGTCGTAAGGGATTTTCCTTTCTTTCGAACAGATCCTATGGTGTAGAACAGACTCTGTTACTCTATGGATTTCCAAAGGAATTCTGGCTAACTACCTCGCAACATTACCAGATCTGACGACCGTGAAGGATTTTCCTTCTCCCGAACAGATCCTAAGGTCCACATTATTCTACGGCCCAATACCACTTCTGTTGTGGTTTTACAACACTGCTACTCCTCTTGAGCTTCGTGACATGCCCAAGGTAAATTATTGGCACTCAAGAACGTTCTGAAGTTTGAAATTGGTCCTCCAAACAAAATTTCCTCTTGAAACCTTGGGTCCAATGACCACTTATCCAACCCATTCAGGCTCAGTGTTGAAACCTTGGCTTTGATACCAATTTGTAACATCCCCAGCAACCAACATGCCGGGCAATGCAACTACTTAGACACTTCACTTAGTTATGATACTAAACTGTAGCATTCCCGACAACATAGAGATCAGGAATGATACCACTACGGAATATACACTTATATAATATATTCATTTTAATCGAATTAAAACACTTAATCACAATAATCACTGAATTACTGCTACCATACAGAATCAATGGAATTAACAATAGTTCATATACGCAATGGAATACATGATAACATTCAAGCATCACAGACATGCATAACATATAAATTAAGCACAGACTGATACTTATCTTTTCAATTGGAGTAACACCACCAAATACGTGCATACCTTCCATGAACCTCCCATCCATAGACCACATTGCTCATCACGCTTAGTAGTGGGTCACCCCCGAGCTGGGACTAAGCTCCACCCAGGGCAAGGTATTCCTAGACTAGGATGAGGTTATAAGAAAATTCATAGTGCAACTGGAAGGATTCTCTCCAGGATCCTTCTTACACCCACTACTCATGGACTCTCATTCCCCACATGCCTATTCCACCCGGGAGTATACACCTTCACTGTCACACAGTCCATCAACTGCTTCACCTCCCTCTCAGGGTCTCGACAACATGCCGGATCAGGAGTTATCAAAGCTCTGTAGCTGGTGCTGGACTCTCTGTGGGAGAAAACCACTTGCCAACAAACTCTCTCACTCGGAGAGAGCTGCTCACAGGCATGACAACCTGCCTCTTCAACCACGGGCCTGACAACCCGCTTATTCAACTAGTTTCAATTCAATTCCTGCAAGGTAAGGATAACAACGACAACAACAACAATCGGTTAACTCACGTGTGACAACAACACAGGAAATTGGGTATAGACATCCAAAAACGACAACAGTACACACTAAGACACAACACGGTTCAAGCTATATCCAGGATGTGTCGGGCTTCACAGTAAAACAACATAGGTCGACTTCATGGTTTTGGATTTTAGAATGCATGGTTATGCAGAGGTCCAATGCACAGGCAAAACGGGTTCAGACGAAGGATGGGAGAATTGCAAAACGAACACAACATAGTTTGAATCTTCGGTTTTAACTGCATGAGCCTAGTTTGACACCTGTCTACCTAGAGTTGCATGTGATCCATTTAGCATACATCCACTTTACAAGAACTTAGGACAACACTCAACATGTCCACCTTAGACTTCAGGAAATAATAATAAATTATTAACCCCTTTTGAGGTAAGCCCCCTAGCTTAGCCCCTAGGCCCATGCACTTAACCTCCTCCCTTACCCAACCTCGTGGAAGCTTAGTCCCCCATCACTCTTTCTTCGTGGTCGTTCTGCATGCAGTGATGTTTATATTTTATTAATGATCTGCATAATTACATATACAAAATGAGGCTCCTGGCCTTTAACACCTACTCCGACCTAATAAACACATAATCCCACCAGCTTATCAACACTCAGCTCACCAACCTACAAAACTTGTTTACAATTCATAAATACAACTGGGGATCGTCCTTGGGGATATTATAAATTATTTGTTTGTCGGTGAAATGGATTTATTAGTGTCACCATGACATTTTGTTTAGGTGAGAATAATAATGAATGTTCAAAGATGATTTTTTGATATTATAAATGATGGTTGATTACATAAATCATCCTATGTTATGGTACATCTTTCTGATGATATTGTTTGATAAAATTATTCGATGTTATTTCATGATCCAATGATCGTGTATGTTTACTCATGAAAATACTTATTAAGTTGTTATGAAGTTGTACTCACCCTAATCGAAGATAACTGCAAAAAAACTAAAGTTAGTTTCAAATCTTAAATTACTTTGATAATTCCAAAATATACCAAAACATATAAGTTATGATCTTTCACGATGGTATTTTGAAACAGTGAAACTAATATAAATCTTGTTACTTGGAGCTCTTGCAGCTATCAAACTTTAAATTGCTAAAGGTACTTGCATTGTAGCCATAGGAAGGTGTTGACGTTTACACACTTAAGCCCTATGGGGAGCTGTGTTTGTTTGAATTTAGTCGACATTGCAGTCTACTAGAGGTGTCATCCCTAAATTTAGCGGTATTATAAGGGATTCACTATTGGAGGTATTGTTGTGTTAGGGGTAGAGTAGGTAGATTATTTATGCACGTCATAGCCCTGGGGAAGTGTGTCGCTATGAAGCCAGGGAACATCAGATCATATCAAGGAGGTGTTGCTCTTAAGTCTTGGTTGTTCTATGGGAGTGCTATAACCAATTGGAGGTATTTTGATACCATGGATACATGTGATTATAGTCCCATGTTACACTACAACCCTGCAAGGAGGTGTTGATTGATCACCAGAGATTTCATTGACTAGTTTGAAGGTTATGACCATATACACTAGAACTCCACTTCTGGAGGTGTTGCAATATTGGGCCCAGAGTGGGCAGAGTTCTTGTGCACACCAAATCCCCTTGAGGAGATGTTGTTTTGTCATTAGATGATGCATACTCTAATAGATTAAGTACATGATATTTTGAGAACACATGACCTAGTAAAGGGGTGAATATCACCATGACCAAAGGGTGTAATCCTTATCATGCCATTTTCTAGGTACTATTCTCACTTTTACCCATTTTCCTATGAAATTTTTATAATAGTGAAAGTTTAAGGTCCCTACATAAAAGTTTGGAGTTCTAGAGAACTATTAGAGATGCTAGGGTCGACCTTAATTCTAAGGGGGGAGGATATAACACCCTCTTTGGTGATACATGTTTTTTCATATTGTGACATCTTGTTTATGTATAGATTCATATGTATGTTCAAAAAGACTATAAGAGTTGTTTAGGTTACTAATGGGATTTTAAGATTAATTAATATGAAATTATTATAGCCTTGTTTCAAGAATTGCATTGTTTAGGATCATATGTCAGAAGTAGCCTAAATATTGTTATAAAACATTTATTCTATTTGAATACTAACATTAATTGCAAGAGTGCAATTCTTGGGACCCACATTGACTTAGGTCATATGTTGGGAGCAACTTGATTGAATATTAATATTGTGCAGAATCATACTCTAAGAAAGGATTCTAATTCAATGAGTATAACCCAACCTAGAAGTATCGGGACCTCGTGAGGCTAGACAATGGGTAAATAATGTTTTTTTCTAGAAAATATTGTTCCTAATGCTTAATTATGGTTTAAGATCCAAATGACCTGAGCATTAAGATAGTAATTCTCTATCATATGGACTGAGTAGAATAAGATTAAGCTAGTAATTCCCTATCATATGAAAAGAGGAGAATTAACTCAACTCAAATTTTCCTCTAAACCTATTTATGGATTCTAATTACCTTTTGTGGAAAAAAAGAAGGAAAGTATTGTTTTAGGTTATTAAGGGAAGTAAACTATTACTTTTGGGTATTATGTGAAATGGAAGTTAACATAAGTTTCTAGTGACTAGTGTGAAAGGAAAGTACATTTTTGCATTTGGTTATTAGAGGGAAAGGAAAGTACTCTTAGGGTTTTATGTGCTAAAGAAAGAGTGGGTGCATCTCTTGCACACCAGAGCCCTGTGAGGAGGTGTGAGGAGGTGTTGCTTGTTCTAGTGGCCTCTCCACCACAAAAAAGCCTATAATCATTTGGACACTATATTATTATTGCCATATTCTTATGCATACATTCTTTTTAAGTTGAGCCTTAAGTGACTAATCCACTAAGTATTCTCAATGAGTTGGGGCCCTACACATGGGGCATCACCCATTCCTTTGTGTTTGCATTGGTTGGAGGAAAATCGTCCTTAGAGTGTGATTCCCCTATGGCTACCATTGGAGCCAAGGACTAGATTTCACTAGTGGGTTAAACATTGTCGAAACAAGTTGGATACATAAAAGTATTAAGTACTTTAATGGTTTTTCTACTGCTTAATGTAGAACCTTTGCTTTACTTTCTAGAAAGAAAAGAAGTATGCTTTCTATGGTTTTATTTGAGTTTAGAGAGGTAAATCCTTTGAGTAACAAACATGCAACATACTCAATTGGATGACATTGTTACATTATGTGTGTATGACACTTACATGGTGCTACATACGACCTCTGATTATTTTCTATATGCACTGGGTGTTTACTTGTTGAACTTATGCTTATATTGAGAGGGGGGGTGAATTAGTATAAGATATTTTTTACCTTAAATGAAAATTCATTAATAATTCATTAAAAATAAATGTATGTAAACTCAAATCACAATACACATAGTTTAATTGAAACCCTTGTGAGAGAAAACCACAAAAACTTATCTTTATAAGTGTTTGTAGGCACCAACCTACTGTTACAAAGCTTGTAGGAATTGTTGATGTTTGAGCTTGTTAAGACCGAAACAACAACCTCACTAGGATACAAATCCCCCTGCGTTTTTATAGAGGTGTTACTCCTCTTTGAAATATATCTTTCTTGAAATTCTTTCGTGACAATATTTATGAATAGGAGAATTCTATGAAGCAAGCCCCAAAATATTTGTCGCTTATTTTTTTTTTTAATAAATATACACATAAACAATTCCTAAGAAAAGGATCAAGAATCTTCACTCATAAAATTGGCAGAAATAATATATGCAGATTATATATTATAAGAAAATAAAAACATATCTCACATTCATCACATCCATGAAATATATTTGATCACATTTATAGGAAGAAAAATAAATGGTCCCAAAAATCAGAGAACCTTAAAGAGTTTTTCATTAGAATCAAAATAAGAGTTAATTTCAAATATCTTATACTCAAATATTTAGAGTTCAAAGATACAATCAAAATTAACCATGAGTTGGTTCTCTGGGTTTTTCTAAAAACTGATAAAGTCTTTATAGTTTGATGAAAATAAATGCATTTGTCCAAAAGGACTGGGATTGGGGCTCCCACGGACCATAAAATAAATAGAAGAGAAGAGAATGGAGTTGTTGGATCAAGGCAAAAGCAAGGCTGAACCTGGAGAGAAAAAGAGAGAGAAAGGATAAAAAAACGGTTATGTTCTTCAAGTAAAGAATAAACATAACTGAATGATTTCTGATCTAAAAGGAAAATTTTGAAAATAAATGTGATCTCTAGACTTACTGTGATGAATATCTCATGGCTTCATTTGCTTGTTGATGCGCCTTTTGTATCTTTGTTTGTTGCAGTTATATGATCAGTATTAACTGCCTCCATTGGAGTCTCAGTAATCTTGATTAAATCCCTTTTCAACCATTCTTCAATATATTCCCTTAGGGGAGCAACGATCACCTATTGCTTGACTTTGATATTAAACAATTCATTTTCAATTTCTCTAAAGTCAATTAATAAATTTTGCAAAGTGGTCTCAATATCTTCATTCCTATTTGTATATTCCACGAACCAACTATCAATATCATCATTGGTGTATTCTACCATACTATCAAATTTCTCTGCCGATAATCTTTTCAAAGTCTCAACATGTTCCTCAAATTGTTGTTTAGTCAGGAGCATTGAATTTGCTATCAACTTTGGATCTGATACCTCAATAATAGTGCCTGCAATATCTAACCCAATTAATTTTGAATATGCCTCAGTCTTTTTGAATGTTATGTCATTAAGTTCACTTAAAAGTCCCCTTAATATATTAATTCTTTGAATACAACATGTTTTTAATTGCTTTATACAGCTTTGAGAAGGAAAATATTCTTGTTTTCATCTTTGTTCTGTCATTTCCAAAACCTTTGTAGCGAACATGGAAACTCCATCTTTGAGAAATCCTTCATCATTTGCTATGTCTGCATTAAAATATTCCTTGGTATTTTGTATCCTGACACTGAGATAAGAGAAAATTTTTACTAAATCTCATGTATTTAATATGAGTGACATTATTTTTTTTTTATGTTTTCTTCAACAAAATGTCTGGTAGCAGTAAGTAAACTTAAGGCTCCTCTCAATCTTAAGCTTGACTTTGGGGTTCTCTGAAATATTCCACCAAGTTGGACCATGGAAACATGGGTGGCTAATCTAGGTGGACGCATCAAAGTCACTTCCAATTCTTTCACTCTTTCTTTAGGCTTGAAATTTTCTTCTTCCATATCAATTATGGACATATCTAATGCATCTCCTGTAACTCTGTGAATTGAAGATAATTTGGACGCATGCATATATATGAGATCAAATGTGGAGCGAGATTTTCCCTTTTTATTCTTTGAAGTTCTTTAAAAATTTAGTTTCTTGGAAGATTTATCAAACAATGCATTATGTATAGAGAAAGTTTCTTCATTTGAGGAAACTTCATTCTGGATGACAAGTTCAACAATAAATTGTGTGTTCTCTTGTACTCGCTCTTCTTCATTGGGAAACTAGATATTTTCAATATCAACATATAAAACCATGTCTTCAAGAGAAATGTCATTTTCAGATATGTGTTGTTCTTCCTCCTCTTATTGAGAGCCGTTACTTTTTCTTTTTACTTTCAACTTATGAGTGTTTTCCAATTTTCCTTGAGGAGGGTTTTTCTCACCACCATCATCTGAATTATTAGTGAAGGATTTCCTTTGTTGAGACACTATAGAATGAGAATTTACTTTGGGAAAAACACTTCTATGAGAAAAAAAATAGTAGATTGGGCACTTATTTCACGTGAGGGTTTTCCCATTTGTTTGTAATTCTCTATGGTACTTACAATAGTTTCTACATCACCATATTTTTTCTCAATATAAAAAATAGGAGGGTCGTGACTATCACCTTCTGATTCTCCAAGTATAAGGGTATTAGCCGATGTAGGACTAATTCAAACTACTACCATATGATGATAAAAGAGGTGATTAGGATCGAAACCTTTAATCTCTTATGAAAATATTATATTGTATTGGTCGATATAGGAAGAAAATTCATCAATTTTAGCAATTCCCCTCAAAAAAAATTCACCAACTTTCCAAGGAAAAGGGATCAACTGTTTCTTCCTTTTTTCATAGAAAGTATGGAACCATGAATTGTATTATCTTGCTACTTCTATAACAAATAATTTATATAGTACATAATGTTGGTCACTATAATTGCTTAATTGATTTAAACAATCAAGTGATACATAAATTATCAACCCAGGGAAGTCTTTTATTTCAAAGATAACCACGCACTATATATGCTCAATTCCAAAAGCAACTTAGTGTTGTAGTAAAGAAACTTATACTAATCACACTTGCTTGAATAAACTGAAGCTCTGAATTGAATCACAGGAAAGTAACTCCCCTATTGCAATTCTTTAAAGATCAATCTAAGAATCCTGGATTACATTAAAATAATACTTGCAATGGGAAAGAACAACTATTCTGCAATCAGAGAACATGACCCTTACTCTCAAATAGAGACTTCAGTACTAACACTCTTTCATGAAAACAGTAATGCAGAAAACAATTAACTCTATCTAACAGAGAACAAAGCCACCTAG
>ML786583.1:57459-70567 GCA_009831015.1 Picea engelmannii | reverse complement strand
TCACATTACAATTTGGAAAAATAGAATACGTCCCGCTTCTCTGGAGTTGCTTCAATACATAAAACTTGGATCCCTCGAATGGTGATTTCCTCTGATTTAAAGAGGAAATCCCTTCGATACAATAATTACAATGCATATCTGAGCCTTATCCTAAATTGGATATTCTTTCTAAATCAGCATAGGATGTCCTAGTCTCACGCAACCGAATTCTATTACAGGAGCTGAATGAGGTATTGTTGTTACGGCTGGTGTAACAGCTTCTTCTCGTTGTTGCGGATGCTGTTTCAGCATCGCAATTCGCGGGTTGTTTTAGCCACGTGAATTGTGCTCTGACTGTGTTGACCGCTGACTGTGATGGCTTCCTTGTGTTTCAGCATCGTCAGTTCTGGCAGTTTCCTCTGTGTTTCAACATCTGCAACTCTGGACTGTGTAACAACTCCGTGTTTCAGCATCTGCGACTCGGGACTCTGTAACGGCTCCGTGTTTCAGCATCTGCGACTCGGGACTGTGTAACGGCTCCGTGTTTCAGCATCTGTGTCCTCAAACTATAAGGCAGCTCTGTGTTTCAGCATCTGCGACCTCGGAATGTATAGCAGCTCCGTGTTTCAGCATCAGTTTTGTGTTTCAGCAACAACGACCTTGGACAGTTCTGTGTTTCAGCAACAACAACCTTGGACAATTCTATGTTTCAACAATAGGCCTCAAATGCTAATCTTCAGTTTTGGACACTTATGCATTTCTTAATCACTGGTTAAGTAAGAGAGTGATGTAAAATATTATGCAAAACAGATTAAACGTATAGTAATGAGAAGGGACGTTGTATACCTTTGAGATGATCAGATAAAGTGATAGTATGAGTCTAAATGTAGGTGATCAAGAGTATAATGGTGGCAAAAAGTATAGGCAAAAAGGTACATTGTGTGGTCCTAACACATAATAGGGGAGAAAAATGGGTTTTTCATGAGAACATAAAATTATGATAATATTGTAATCATCCATTTTTTTCCAAAATCCCATTTCTATCTACAAAATCAGATGTTTCCAATGATAGTATGGAAGTATTCTCTCCGAAAATTAGTTTCTTAAATGCAGACACAAAATCATTATAAACTTCATAGAAATAATGAATAACGTTTTATCTCCACAAATCTTGGTACCACATGGTTACTGGGTCGATCTTGCAATTTATCCTTTTTCCAACGCTCAAGATTTTGAAAATGTGACAGTATGTAAGGGAAAATATCAAATAAGAATCCATGTAGAAATTCTTCTCACTCTTGAAATTTACTAATTGTGTCGAGACTTCATTAGATATGATTTTTTACCAATCAAAGATAACATTTTCATGAATTGTGAGATGTAAAATATACAGGTCCAACTAAGGAATGGTCACTGTAGAATCTTGACCGGTGCTTCTAGTAAAAGTCCAAGAAATTTCTAGATATGGGTCTTTCAAGGAACTAACATGAATTCTAGATAAATCTTGTGGTATTGCTATAAAGTCTTGAAAATATTCTTGTAGAAGCTCTATTCCATTATTTATTCTCCCAAGAAAAGTCCTAGCTTCATCTCCTTTATACATGAGAGTTGGCTCTGGTAATTTCAACAAATTCTTGAAAACTGTTGGTGCCAAAGAGATAGGGGAACCATTTTGTAATGGAACTGTCGTATGATTCTAAACAAACTTGTCTGCACACCAAGTGACTATCTCTTTGTAGTCAAAAACTTCGGGGACACACCTAGCAAGAGCTATTCCTGACGTATAAATTTTGTTGTTGTCTCGGTTTGGTAAAGTTTCATAATACCAATAGGACCTTAACCAATGGTAGTTGTGATCTTCTTGGGTGAAAAAATTCAAAGTGTCTTCGCAAAACTGCTTCTTTCTCTCTTCCATCTTTAACCAGGTCGATGAACTTCTCTGTAACACAGTTTAGAATATTGATAAGATCTTGCTTTATAATACTACTTAAGTTCTCTTTTCAATGAAAGAATTAATATGAAATAAATGTGAATGCCTCAAGAAACATGCCATTAATAATGACCTTTTTGAAATTAAATTAGCACTTGAGTCAATAGAATTATCATTAAATGTATCTCGATAAGTGTGAAAGAGTAGGGACATGTCATGGTAGGGAGTCAGGAATGGAAGAAATGTTTATACGATTCCGTGAACCCGTGAACCGTCCATGAGTCATAAAATGGCTAAGTGTTGGAAGTTGTCAATAAGACTCATAAGAATGAATTACCAAAGAGAATGAGTTCACGATTCCATGATAAAATAAAATAAAAAGAATCTAAGTGTTGGAAACAAATTGTGAAAGATGAAAGGATGCACCTGTGAGTCCGTCATGGTATGGAAAGGTGACTAAGTATGGTGCAATATGTATATCACAAAAGAGAGAGATGGGTTTTTCATAACACATAAGTCTTGTGGAAAACCATATGGGACTGCAAGAAAACAAGAAAATTTCTAAGTATGGAACAATGAGAAAAGAAACATATAGGGGTCAACAAGCACCAACCTATTAGAGACACCAATCTCTTCAGTTGAGCACTAAATAGACAAGATATTGTGTGGGAACCAACCTACTAGAGACACCAATCTCTTTAGTTGAGCACCAACACAAAAAGATATTATGTAGGAACCAACCTACTAGAGACACCGATCTCCTCAGTTGAACACCAACTCAATAAGAACTATATAGGAACCACTCTAATATGTTTATACACAAAGTAATTCTAAATTCACCTACATGATTCATACTTCATGCGTTTCACAACATCATCAAACCATTAACTTTCATGCTGTAGTGCCTCTCATTGCTTCATACCCCATGCATAGCTTCAAACCCTCATCATATTTGTCCTTCATTCCCTAGCGAACCTCATAGCATCATTCCCATAATATAATTCCATACTGCAACATCACAACCTTAAAACAAATCTCTTTGTATCATTACAAAATTTAGTCCTTCATAGAACACCCTTAAGACTCCACAAAAACTCCTTCCATGCACCTTTAGACCCCAATAATACTCCCCAACTCCTCTTATGAACCTTAGATCTCTTCTAAACACTTGTGCGTTCTCTTCTTTCTTGGATACTCATCAAATATGCACATCTACCATGTATTTATAGTGTTTATGCGCTCACTTATCACGTCGATTTGTAAAACTGGTTGGGATGACCTATACTTTATGGTTGGGTTGACCTGATTTTTTTTTTCATATCTCCTCATTCCTATGGAGTTAGAGGGAGTTCCATTTACCATTGGAAAGGTCTCAAAATAATATTTTCAACCATATATTCATTTCTCCTATTATAGCTAGGTATTCAGAGTAAAAATTCCTTCAAATATAGGGTATCCAAACTAAGCATAAAAAATACAAAAACAATATTTCCAGCAATTTTCATGTTGCAATATTTATATTGGACATATGTAGTCTCCCCTTATATTTGACATCAATGATAACTATATTTCCAACAATCTCCCACTTTTTCATTGATGGAAACCCTTATTCAATTCTGTAATACTCCCCCAGTCTGTAATTCTCCTTGTGTTTGCAATTCTTCCTCTGTCTGCAACTTCTCCCCCTTTGACATCAATGGAAAAGGGTTTCTTCCCGTGAGTTTGTGATTCCATTTACTAATGATATGAAAGGGATATCACTCCCAACTTCTATATAAGATATTCAAATGTGTCTCTAGGAAGGGGTTTGGTAAAAATATCTGCAACCTATTATTTGGTGACAATGTATTCCAACTTGAAACTTAGCTCGACTATCTGTTCTCTTAGGAAGTGGTACTTGATGGGAATATGCTTAGTCTTTGAGTGCATAAAAATATTCTTTGAAATTTTGATTGTGCTTATGTTATCACAAATGATTGAGGTCAAATGTTCATATTCTACCTTGATACCCTTAAGTGTTTGCTTCATCCAGAGAACTTGTGTGCGACATGCTACTACTGCAACATATTCGACTTCTATTATGCATAGAGAGATTAAAGTTTTCTTCTTCCTCAACCATGATACTAGACAATTTCCTAGAAACAATTCTCCCCCACTGGTACTTTTTTTATCATCAATACTTCCTGCCTAATATGCATTTGTATATGTTGTTAGAGTGAAGTCCTTACTTCTTGAATACCACAAGAAAAATTCTAATGTGCCCTTCAGATATCTGGATATTCTTTTTATTGATTGCACATGTGTTTCCTTAGTGTAGATTGAAATCTTGCAACCAATCCCACTACTTGCATGATGTTTGGCCTTAATGTTGTCACATATAGTAGGCTTCCAATCATTGACCTGTACAATGTTTGATTTGCTTATGTAGATTCATCATCTTTGCTCAACTTACATCCTGTGATCATGGGAGTAATGACAAGTGCACAATATGCCATTCCAAATTTCTTCAACATTTCCTTGATATATTTGGTTTGAGAAATGAATATGCCTTTGCTATATTGAGAAATATGCAATCCTAGAAAGAATGAAAATCCTCCAAACATGGGCATATCAAATTATTTTTTCATTTCTTCTCCAAACTTTTGACTCATTCTATTAACGTTACTTCTAAATATGATTTCATCCACATAAACCACAATGATTAACATATTTTCAGTTTTTGTTTTGATGTAAAGATTGTTTTATGCAGCTCCTATTTTAAAACCTTATTGTTGTAGGTATTTTTCAAGTCTTGAATACCAAGCTCCGAGAGATTGCTTTAGTCCATAGAGTGTTTTCTTCAGTTTTCATACATGATCTTTGTTTTCTGACAATTGAAATCCTTCTAGTTTTTCAATTTATACTTCTTCTTCTAAATTTCCATTTAGAAAGGTTGACTTGACATCCATTTGAAAAACTATGAAGTTCTTGAAACACACCAATGCCAAAAAAATTCTGATTGCTTCTAATCTTGCAATTGGAACAAAGGTTTCTTCAAAGTCAATACCCTCAACTTGAGCATACCCTTTACAAACCAATATTTCTTTATTTCTTACTACTTGTCCATATTCATCCAATTTGTTTCTGAAGACCCATTTGGTGCCAATCACATTCTTGTCTTTTGGTATGGGCACAATTTCCCATTTAGTTCTTCTTTCATAACATTAACCCAATGTTTATCTTCACTAGCTAGTGCAAAGTTCTTGGGATTTATTTTATATAGCAAAGAAAAGTTCGATCTTCTTCTAGTTTGAACTCGTGTATCCATATCACCAAGAATATGATTGTCTAGATGATGCTTTTGAACAAACTTGGATGGTGTCTTTGTATATTGGCATTCTATTTCTTCTTGTTATTTTTTTTCTTCTTCCTCTTCTTCTTCTTTTTCTTGTTCTCTGTAGTCAGTCTCCTCTGGATCTTCATTTGTTTGCAGATTTTCCTTTTGAGATATTGCTTCATCTACTCTTACATCAATACTATTGACAAGCTTCTGCAGTCTTTTGTTGTATCATTTGTAGACCTAGCTTCCAACTGCATAACCAAGAAAGATACCTTCATCTGTTCTAGAATCAAACTTGCCTAAATTATCTTCATTTCTCTTTATATAGCACTTTCTCCCAAATACTTTGAAGTATTTGGCTGTAGTTGGTATACCTTTCCATAATTCATAAGGTGTCTTATTGTTGTTCACTCTAATTTGTGCTCTATTGAAAATGTAGACTATTACGTTGACTTCTTCTTTCCAAAAGGTGTCTGGTAGTTTGGCTTCATTCAACATTGTTCTAGAACTGTCCTTTATTTTAACTCCATTTTTTTGTGGAGTTCTTACTGCCAAAAAATGTCTCATGATTCTATGACTCTCACATAATTCATCAAATTCATAAGAGGAAAACTCACCTCCTTTGTCTAATATTAAACACTTGATTTTTAAATCAACGCCATTTTCAACTAGGGATTTGAAAGCTTTAAACTTCTCAAATGCTTCATATTTTTCTTTAAGAAATGAAACCCATGTCATTCTTATGTAATAATCAATAAAAAACATAAAATAACTCTCACCTTTTTAAAGTTTTTGTTCTTGGTCACCCATAGAGGTATGTGTGTACAAGTTCCAATGGCTTTGATGTTGAGTACTCCTTTGTTTTGAAACTAAATCTCATCTCCTTCCCGCATTGACATGGCTTACAAATAGTGTCGGTAGGTTTTGATATATTTGGCATATCTCTTACCGCTTGTGTCTTGCTTATTTTTACTAGATTGTCAAAGTTTATATGACCCATCCTTCTATGTCATAACCAACTTTCGTTCCCCGGATGGGGTGACATTATCGTGCCAACTTGGATGACACGACTTGGAGATGATAATATCAACACCTGGGATCCCTCTTTAACTCTCAAATAGTGTTTGATGTCTACTTTAATGGAGGAAGGGTGCTTCCCAACCTAGAAATCATTATGATTAGCGCAACAATCGAGGATATTCTGCAATACGGTACATGAGATAGACTGAGTTTCAATGTCTCGTATGTGCTAGCCATTATGGTAATGGAGAATTGCTATTTCTTAATGTCCATATGACAGAACTCATAGTGGATAAAAATATGTCTCCCCCACCTTGGAAAATAGTATTTCTCTTCTTTTGGTGTGAATCCTCTTGGATTGTCCTAGTGCATGTTTTCCTTTCTTTGTGTGTTTTGTTCCACACTCATTCACAATATGCCTCATCTTCATGGAAAATCCATTCGTGGTAGTTGCATATTCTGTGGGCTCAATGGTATGAAGAGGAATCCTCTCTCGGAGGATAACATTGTTGACAACGAGCCTATCTTGACTGACTCACTGAATGAGGATACTTCCCAAAGTCTGACGCACTTACAAGATGAAGGAATGACCCAATACTTGTAGCCACATAATATTTCTTGGTGATACAAGATAACTCTGATGATATGGGATACTGGAGTTGCAAAGTAGAGTGGGAATATCAACAACACAATGTAGACACAACTCTTGGTCACGATGACTTGAAGACTAACACAATTGATGAGGCAGATGAAGCTTCCATGACTCCTCATCCTATGGATGTTGGTGTTGATTATCCAACCAGAAAAGTAAGTGGTGTAACTCAAGTGACTCTAGAGGCACCTCAAAAGTTCATTGCAGAGGAAGACACCAACACTGTCCAATTCTCGAAGGATCATTTAAAGCTCATTTTTGAGTTACAAAGTAACTTGTCTGATCAGAAATTTAATCAAGAAGTGATGGAACATAAACTAAACATGGTGATAGACTTATGTACCCATATCTTGAAACACCACAAGCATCAAGAGTGGTTGCAACATCCTATCATCATCCTTGCATGACCATCCTCTACCAATATGAGTCAAGTGGAAAATGAAGTGGAGCTTGTAGGACTTCATTCAACCAAGTAACTCTTTCTTATGTTCAATTAATCATATTTTTGTCATGGAATATTTCTTCTTGTTTTAGTTATAGATAGACCCAATCCTGGACAAATCTTGTGTAAAAGACTTTCAATTTTTAGTCCTTAGGGCTTGCCTTTATGGACTAAATGGTCTAAGGGCTTGGGATGGTTTCCTTTGTTGGCAGCCCAAGTTCTAGGCCCTCAAACATGTATGCCATTTTTTTTTTATCAATAGAAGGTTTCTATAAGTGTAGTTTACCAAAAAAAAAAAGTCCAGCTTTCATTTACTTGTCCCATACAACATTTTTATCCTTTGAATTCATTGAGAATGTATACATTACTTGGGGTTCTATTTGCATTTTTCACTAATATTCATGAACCTGATTTCCTTATCTCACATCCTTTAGAATGAAATGTGAGGTTGTAACCTTGATCACACATTTGACTAACGCCTAGAATATTGTGTTTTAACCCTTCAACATAAATAGAGTTACCAACTTAACGAGAACTCTACAAAGTTCTCGTTTTTTGAGGGTCACATTTTTTACCTCTTTTCGACTGTTTTTTGATATTTTAAATATTCTTGTCCATAATGTATCCACACTATTTTTTTAAATGCTTATTTTTCAACAATTTTCAAAATTTTCATTTTTTTTCCAACGATGTTTTTAATCATTTTTCCATGCTTCTTTCAATGTTAAAAATGTTGCATACCATTTAATTTTTTGAAATTAAGTTTTTTCATATAATTGTGTCTCCTTAATTAATTTATGGTTCCATACTTTTTAAATATAGTGAAAAATATCATTTTTAACACATTTTTTTTTATCTTTACTTCAATACATAGAAAATAATTGTAGCTAAATGACATTATTTTAAAATGTTTAGCAAAAAAATATACATTTTAAAGCCATATATAATAAAAAACCTATACATTTTGGAACTCACCTGTTTATACTAACATGTCAAATAAAACATTTTTATGGACATAATTGAACAAAAAAAAATTGATTTTTTTTAAATTGACATTTTTTTCCATATTTTTATACACTTGAAGTAAAAAAATGACAACATTTAATGTCATTTTCCGTAGTATAGTGATTCAAATACAAATAAAAGTAAAAAGAAAATAATAAAAAAGATTCATCATAAAACAACAATAGATACACATTCATTCTTATTTTAAAATCTGAAAGTCAAAACATTACAGTTATAGCTTATCAAAAAGTTTGCAAACTTGAGCATCGTTTTTAAGGACATTTTAAAACTAATCAACAATATCATATATCCCAAATTCATCATTCTCATTAGACACATCATCATCTTCTTGGACATCATTATGTGCTTCCATTGTGTCATTTTGCTCTTCCATTGGGTCTTTGATATCCACAAGTTCTCCAAAGTGATCATTTCCAATCAATTCTCCTAATGGTACATGAGGTTCCTTTGACATTTTTTCCACCTTTGATTCATTAAAATCTCCTTTTCTCAAGCCAACTTCTTGCATTTCATCTGGAAGAGCTGGAATAATTAATTATTTACTAAATGAAACCACACTGTAGTGGGTCACTTTCAATGGCCATGCAATTTCTTCCTTTCTGTAAGCAACACGCCAGTGTTGTACCTAATCACCAAATAGAAATAAACAATTAAGTTAAATAATGTAAAAATATATAATTAAAAATAATAAATATTGAAGTATGATTTCATAAATGTTATATCATAAATCTTACTTGAACCTGAGAACAAATCCAAAACCCAATCTCCTTCATTTGAAAATGTATCTATAAGATAATTAATTAGTGCTTATGGCTTTTGATAAATGTTAACAATCTCTCATTTCAAATCATTTTCCTCATATGTTAGCTTTCTGACCACAACATTGTAAACCAATAAACTACTAAGCTTCCCTCCATCCTTTACATTGACAATAATAGAATTATAAGAATCATCTTTTGTCTAACTTGCAAGATGTATACTCTCAATATCACGTGTAAATGGTTCTCTATTGGAGCTCTGAATATTAGGCTTGTTCCTGAAACATAAATAAGTGTAAATTCAATTAACTTGTGAATTAATAAAATAGATTTCTAATCTTAATTGTTAAAAATACACTTTCAATATCTTACCAAAAAAATTGCATACTTGTCTTTTCTTTTCCCTTGAAGCTTGATTGTACTAATCCTTATTGTGTGTCTGAATGAAAAACCAGAAATCTCCAAAATGATGTTGTGACTTCCATAAATCCCACAACCACTTTATTGAAAGGTTGGTAAGTATAAGACTCACTATCATATCCAATGTTTTGGATATTATAACCATGAGAGATATCCATAATAACTATGGAGTATTATTTTTAGGAACAATATTTACAATTTTTTCACAATCCTCTAATATCACTTTATACTGAACAATGTCGAGCCCACTCCAAATGTAATGATCAAGGGTATCTTCAAGTTCAATATTTAGAACATGTCTCCTTCTTTCTCTTTCAAACTTGGCCTTTTGAATACTTTTTAAAGGTTTCAGGTACTCCCTATGTATTCTTCTTTGGCATGTTTAATGAAATAAACAAACATATAGTTATATATCTATAACTAATAAAATATAAATAAATTAACCTAAGAACGAATAATATGAATGTAAAAAATCAACATACATTTTTTAATGCAACAAAAAATTGTTTCAATGTTGTTATAGAGCTTGAATTTGGATAGTTGAGTATAAAATCATCCCAACTCTCTTCATTCAACATCTTAACCATTTACTCTTGTATTCTCATATACACCTTGTGACTAAATAAAAAAATTAAATAATGTTATAATTATATATATAATAAAATACTTAGAACATTGATATGTTAAACTTGAAAAAATGATTTTTTAATACTAACATAAATAAAAATAACTCAACAAACTTACTTTTTAAATTCATCACACATTTCTTCCATTGATAATTCACTCGACCTTACACGTGATAATATAACTATGATAAGTTTCCCATTCTTCACTCCTTGCATTGTTCTCCAAGGTGTTATAGTCATACCTTCTGGCAGATTCTTGATTTCAGGACCTGTCTTACTTGTGCTACATATTAAGGGTTTAGCCTTCTTAACTCTCTGATTTTTTATACCAATATTTTCCCATAGGATGAAGATCTCATCTATCAAATCCTATACATGTCTAGTTCTAAATCCCAATTGAAAATAGTTATCCACAACTCTGAATATATCACTTCCTTTGCCTTTTTTTTTCTTTTCTTTTTCATTTTCATTTTTCTTATCAATTGGGAAACCTATTTCTATTTCCATACAACATTGCTTATGAAACTTCACATCAACATTTGATCTCTCCAAACCACATATTTCAGAAATCTCATTTTGGATAAATATTACCCTTTCAATGAAATTCATGGACATCATGTACTCATTATCTGTGTTATGATCCCATGCCAATAAATTTGCTTATTCATATGTTAAACCAGCAATAATTATACATTTGATTGTCTTAAAAACAGGGTTATTGGGATATTCTTGCATCAATTATATTCTAACCTTTGCAAAATAATTTCCTCCAATCATTTAATATTTGTAGTCAAAACATTTTGATATATCAAATTCATCCCTACTAGGAACTTCCATTGGGTCAACAAGAACTAGATAGTCAAACACATGTGCATATGGATTGTATCAATGCTTTTAAATTGTGAATATGCAAGTGATGCAGTTTTTTGATTTGATATTTTTCTTGCCCTTTTGTGGGTTTATAAAGCTGCTTCACATTTAACTAAAATGTATGGCCATCATAAACTAATTTGGCCACCCTCAATCTATTTCGAATGATATTTTGTGTTGTTTTCATAATACCATCCTCTAGATCAACACCTATTGTTATTATTTCTTTGCTACCTTTAGGACAATCATTATAATATTCAGAGCTAACGATGAATTCTTCATCATCAACATGTGCTTTCCTCCTCTTCTGATTTAAATGTGTTTCATCTAAATCAACGATTTCTTCATAATCAATAGGAATGGAATCATCATCGTGCTTTGTTCTTTTGTATTTCTCTTGTTTATTCTTCTTGGGAGAAGGAGTGATAACCCGATTGGGACTAATCTCAAAAAAGTATTCATTTGGAGTTTCCTCATCTTCAAATGTAACCCTTTTAGGATTTCTAGAATGAAGAATTTTCTTTCTTCTTTCATGCTCTTGTCTGTCTACTCTTGCAACGCCAACCTCTGTTACTTTTTGTTTCTTTTTCCTTCCTTCTTGTGCTTTATCGATATGAAAGGCATTGATGACTTCCATGATATTTTTCTCCGTAAAGTAAATCCCCAGTAACATATGTGAAAGTCACATAGCAAAATCTTGTAAAAATAAAATATAACATTTCTGTGTTAAATAAAATTAAAAAATTAACATGATACTAAAAATAATATAGGATACAAAAATAAAAATAAACGAACTTACATTGCCTTTTTTCAATGTCTTCAACAATAGATGCACATAATTATGTAAAACATTCGTCTATGTTATAATTGCTCAATTTCAAACAATATCTAATCTTGATATAAATCCTGACTTGTTTCATGAGTGCATAAACAATATCTGTGTCTAGCACCAAACATATATCTCGTAACAAGCTAAGTGGCTGATAATTTCCTTGCACATGTTCAATCTCAACACAATACAAATATAGATGTTCTCCCTTGTTACCTTGTTTATCTTTAATAAACCAAGAATATTCCAGTTTGTTTTCACCTTCCATATATTTCCACTCTCTAACATTCTTCATTGCCCCAGACAACTCAGGTGTTGGACCATGAACAAATGTGCTATCAATTTGTTGCATAACATTCATGGAGGTCCAAGTTGCAATTTTGGATGCCATTATTGTAGGTCGTGATCCAGATACATTCAGAGATATTTTCTTTCCTGCCATTTTTCCTATATGAAAAAAAAAATACATCTTTATAATAATGATGAGAAATGTTTACATTATAATAATAATAAAAAAACATAGATCGTAAGAATTAAACTTAAAAAAAAAATTAAAAATTAAAAAATTATTTGACCCGTGGGGTTACTGGGGCGATGTTGGGACCAAGTATCGGTCGCGGGGGTTGGGGTGATGGTACACTACCAAGTCACGGTCCCATGGGATGGGACTTTGACTTGGCTACAAGGGGAGCATCGCCCTAGTCCCCCCACAACCAAGTCACAGTCTGGATGGGGTGATGTCGAGCATTGCCTTGAGCGCCCCTGTAGGCTAAGTCATGGTTCCATGTGGAGGGGCATCACGCCCACTAACTACCATGGGCCAAAATTATAATTTTTTTTCTTTTAAAATAATAAAAATTGTAATTTTTTTTTATAAAAAGTATTATTAAATTGTTGAACAAATTGATCACCATCATATTTATCCTATTTATCATTGGTGCCTTCAAAGTCCTCTGATTTAGGACTTTCTTGACGAACATGTTGAATAACATTACTTGCACCATGATCAAACTTTTGACTAGGTAAAAAATATGGAGCCTCATTTACATTACAATTATTCTCATCACATTTTCTAGTCCCAAAAGAAAAGGTATGTGAACAATTTTTTGATGTCTCAGAAATAAAATCTTATTTATCTGACGAAGCCATAACTTCTCACTAAGAGCATAGAATGATACAAATGCTCACCCTCACAATGACAATCTTATAACTTACAGAATGAACTTTTCTCTCCAAA
>ML786583.1:15894-52558 GCA_009831015.1 Picea engelmannii | reverse complement strand
ACCGGTCTTCAGTGCCATGAACCACATGTAAAATCATAATAATAATAAAATTTCTTAGCTCATATGTTTTGAATATGGACAATGTAACAATACTTTTAATAAATAGTTTATGTTTCATTAAATGTAATTTGTATTTACTTTTTTTTATTAAAAGTAAAAAAATATTAAAAAGTGATGTTGAATTTTTAAAGTATAGGGTGATATTTTCATGGAATTATATATTATCTTGTGTTTGGAGTGATAAACTAAGATTTAAAAAGTAAGAATTTAAGGGTTGATTTTATGATTTTGTTCTTAGTAGTGATGATTTATTTTACCACTTTAAAAAAATGTGTCATTTTAATACCCCAATTTTAGCATGGGTGCTACTGGTAGCAATACTTTTCAATTTGATGGTTGATTTTGAGGTTTTGATTTTAATGGTACCAACTATTAAGAATAAGATTTCAATTTATCTATAATTTTAATGTTTAGAAAAAAAAAACATTTTGCTTTAGGTAACATCACTTTTTATTTAGGTGTTGATTTTAAGGTTTTTTTGATGTATGAGTTTTGAAGGCCATGCTCAAAAAATGTTGTAATTTTGAACCGGTTAGAAAAAATGGTGTTACCAGTAGCACCACTTTTTGATTTGGGGGTGGATTTTCATGTTTTTTATGCAAAAATATGGGTTTTAAGGGCAAGCGTTTTCGGTTTGAGGTCACAATTCTTGTTAATTCGGTAACTTTGTTCGTACAATACATTATTTGTTTTAGTATTTCCATTATCAAGACTAACTGTACCTTTTCCAACTATCCTCGCAAAAGCATTATCCCCAAAGGTAACACTACCTCTTTTTTCTTCCTTTAGGGTGAGCAATTTGTTTTGATCCTGTTATCACATGGAATTGTTTGGGTCAATTCAGCCTTAGGTTTTTGATATTTCATCCTTAGTGTTGTTTAAATTTTACTTTTTTCCTCTTGCTTATAGTCTTCTTAGGTCTTAGCACAAATAAAGTTAAGTTTGATGTTGGCCCAAACCCTTGGTTTATACCTCCATCTTCATGACAAGATTAGACAAGCCATCGTCCTTATGCCACCACCATCACCTTGACATGTCACTACTTCCACAATGTACTAAAAACCCTCCACTTTGTCCCTCTACCCATTAGAAGGTCATATCAAATTCATTTTGTACACTGCCATCTCATCAGGACATTTCACAGTGCATCTCAAGTACACTTTCTCTCATCATCTTAATTGCACTTATGAGGCTCATGTCAGCCGATCTCCTTGTTTTCAGCATTCATGTTTTAAAGGAAATAATCTGGGATTTCACCATTTAAGGCTTTCCTAACTGTTTTCTCAAGATTTCAAATTTCTCCTAGCTTGGCGCTGTAGAAACTGTTGATTTCAAATAAGCGCTACAGAATTTGTTGCAATCTGGCTGGCGAATGTGAATTGGAGGTTAGAACAATTGTAGGGGGATTCATACAAGATCAAGCCTATCAACTTTTAAGCCACAACCTCCAGGTACTCCATGAGCTTTTTAAGCCCCGTTGAAGAACATTAAAAGGTTGTGCTTGTATTTCCTCTCCTAGGCGTTGCGAATTGCTGATCCACACTACCAACCATCCCTTTTTACCTCTGCTAGCACAATTTTCAGCCAACTGCAGAGCTCAAAATTTATTTTACTAAATATTGAGAAAACCTTGCTATCAAGCCACCATGCCTATCTCTTATTTGGATTTTGCTGCCTACGCTACGAATTCTGCTGCAGATCCCTTATTTTGGCACCGCAAACCCTGTATATAAACTAAACATTGTTATCTACTTACCTCACAAAATGTACCAACTAATTATCATTAAGATTTCCTTTTTAATTTCAAGTCTAAAGTCTATCTATGTTGGAAATTGAAAAAAACCTTGCTGATAAAGTTGTGATGATTTTGCAAATGATGGTGAAGTGTTAAACTAAATATTTTGCAGCTGCTTTCTCCTTGCTTCTCCATTTTTATGTATGGTTTTCTTCCATTCCTAACTATCAGTTTCCATTTCATAATCATAGGGGTCAAACATGATGAAGAACATTAAAACCCTAGACAAAAGCCAGCTCTGAAAAATATTTTCCCCAAACCCTAAGACCTTTTTCCTTCTGTTTTTTCTCTTGCATCACTCTGATTGTTGTCTTAGTTTTCTTCCTAAATCAGAAAATGGATACACCACAACAGAGGAAGTCTCACAAGGGTGGGGGCATAATGATGATTGGACCCTATGACATGCAACTATTTGTTGTTGAACATCTGATCAGAGAGGTCTTCCAAAGAGTTAGATGTTTCAATTTCTGTCAGAATATGCAGAGGGGGAACTCTGAGGTAGCTAGAGAGTTTTCCTTGAATTTTGATGGAACCAAAACTAAGGTAGGAACTCTTGAACTGGAGGTATCTGAAGCAACCATTGCAACATCTACTGAGATACCAAACATTGGCGAAAGATGGTTTAAATCCATGAATCTAAATGCAGCCTTCTCTAAAAAGTTCCTTAAACCAAAATGTCAGGGAGATAACCTATCAAAGGGAGTTCCTAGGCTTGGTTGAAGGATTTTATAAGATTCTAAGGGTGATCTAGAGATATTTCACATTTGAGGGCATGTTCAATATGATTTACCAATACCACATTAGACTTTTGTTGCACTTCACAAGAAAAGACCACATGAACCTCCCTTTCTATTTGTTTAGGAGTATTCGGAAATGGCTGACATAGTCCAAGCCAAGTCCAAGGCTTTGGACACAAGTTCTTTTCACTCAGGGTTGATTAAGATGCTTGTGATGGAATAATTTAAGAAGAGAAACATGGATTGGGAGAAGTTCATTGTCTCTGCACATTTGCAATTGAATGTTGCTCCTACTCCACAATCCAAAGTGTAGAGCCTCTTCGGGATGATAGCATCGTTCACACAGAGACAAGTAGAAAAAGGAATGGAAAACACATTGCTAAAAATGATGAGGCTCCTAAGGAACAAGAAGAAGAAGGGGGATCTCATCATTCTCCACAAAGGGAATTTTCACCCCAACCAGCTCCAAAATTAGCAAAAAATCCCTCAACTAAAGCTACAGGAAAAAAATGAAAGAGGTTACTCTTCCCCTCACCAACTGCTACAGTTGAAACTAAAACTAGGAGGCCCTTCACCAGGTCATCAAACAAGAAGGAAACTGTTGAAAAAGAGGTCATAACATAAGCTCCTGTCAAGAGGAAGGATAAGTGTAAAATTGAGACTATTGAAAAACATATTGAAGTCATAGACATAACCAATCCCCCTGAGAACCCTACCTTCAAAAGACTGATCAGACATCTCATAGAAGCCAAAAAGGAGATTTCTCACTTGAAGGGAGAAGGGTTGGATGAGAGGAAAAAGTTGAAATATCTGATGGATATGTATCTGGACACTATTGATAAAGCCAGGTTTACAACAAAGATATTTTTGCCCCTCCATAGGCATCTTAAGAATTTATACAGGAAGAACAAGGTTTTACAATCTTAGATCATAAAACTTAAGCTGGAGTTGCAACCTTTCAAGGAAGAGTTATCCCAAAGAAATTTGAATGTGTTGGCCCAAGCTGCCACCAGAAGGAGTACCAGACTCAAGAAGTGAAGTGAAATGTCTTAAAGAATATCAGTTTTGAAAGTGGTTATCCCTGCATTTTTTAAGATTTTGGGGAAAGTATAATGCCTATAGTTGAGTTTTCACTCATACAACATATTATAAGGCTTCTAACGGCTTACTTAACTATGGGAAATGTTTTTGGGTGTTTTTTGCTCAAATTGGACAAATTGGACAGCTACAGGACATTTCGTAGTGCCTGGCACTGTGAACTGGTCTACACAGTCGGATGCTGTAAAATTTGTTTCAAAATCCACTGTGAACTGGTCTACATAGTCAGATGCTACAAAATTTGTTGTGAAATCCGCTGTGAACTAGCTAATACAGTCAACGCTACAAGATTCGTTGCAAACTCCTATTTTGATGGGTTCAAGAGGATCAATGGTCACCAGATGGCTAGTGGAGAATGGCACAACTATTTGGAGATCAATTAAAGCTGGAGGATACCTGGAAACAAAGTAAATGCGCTCAAATGACACCTCACTATGCAATATTAGGGTGTTAGGATAATTGCCAACATTAGCCTTTTTTATAGCAGCTTTTTTTTCCCACTTTGTACATGTGTAATATTTTCAGTTTTAGGTGGAAGAATCCTATGTTAGAGATAAAACTCACATTGTGTGTTGTCATTCCTTGTTTAGGCTATAAATTCAGCATTATAAGACATTTTGGAGGTTCAAGTGGTTGATGTAAAAGACCTTTTTAGTGATTTTAATGAAACAAAGATTACTTTGGTTTTTATGTATTAGACTTGATGAAATCTTGTTTAATGGAAGTTAGCTTTATTTTTTCCATCTTATCTCTCTCACTTTGAAATTTTACTATCATTGAAGGATTCAAATTATATTTTGTAGCTGTATGACAATGGATGTTTGATTGTGATACTGTTATAGCTTTATTAGAGTTTTGTTTGCTTGGATTTAAGAAGTTCTTGTATCTGAAGCATTTCCCTCCTTTGTCTACTAGCATAGTCTAAAGCTAGTGCTATATTCACTTCATTTTCTTACTAAGTATTCCTCCTATCCACACTAATCCTCAAAACAATGATCTAAGTTAAATAAGACCTCTTTTGTTGAAGCATTTCATCTAGAGTTTCCTATGTTTTGACATTGTTGAATTGAGTTTTATCCATTTGACACCACATTTTCAGACTTATCTCATAAACCTATTGATGGGTACCGAGCTTGCACTTTAGCAGTCAAAGTGTAACTTTCAGTGCTAACAGATCCCATGTCATGTGTTTTGAAAATCCACTATCAATGTACCATTGGCTTCCATTATCTTGAGCATAGATTGCAAATCCACATTCTTCCTTCTTTGGTTCTTCTTGCTTTGTTTTACACACCTTTGTGCATTCTTCTCTATGCTTGGTAAGAAAATATTCTTCCCTTTTTTGTTTAAGAGACTTTATGATGTTGCTTGTACAGTCATGTGCTTTGTGCCTATAAGTATTGCACTTATAACATTCAATATTTTAATCAAGTAGGGGAGAAAATGAATTGTCGTTTCTATCAACAAACCCATGAGAACTTATGGTTTTGTTTCTCACATAATCATTCTTTGAGGTTTTATAAGAACCTCTATTTATATCTCTCACATGATCACTTTTTGCATAATTTCTACAATCTATTGATTTATGACTGAAATTATTGCAAGAAAAACAATAGCCAAGAAAGATATTTTGGTACTAGGTTGTGAAAGGCCTTCTTGGTGGAATAGATCTTCTGAACATATTCTTGTTCTTGTGAGAAGAATTATGTTTCTATTGGTCATCATTTCCTTTCTTTCTACTACTTTTATTGTAGATGGATCCTTTGAGAATATTAACATAGATTTTAGGCTTTTCTTCATATTCCTTTTCTGATGGCTTTATGACCTTAGTGTTTGCATTTCCCTTGAGGGTATTTTCTTTTTCGTCATAGCCAAGACTTATCTTGATTAATGGTGACCTTTGGTGACTGATAATATCATCTAAGATTTTAGTACTTTTTCCAAACTTTAAACTTCTACTCAACTAATCAGTTGTTTTCTCTAGTTCCTTTCTTGAGGAAACGATTTGAGCCTCTAGCTTCTCACAATTTTCTTTCTTTTCTTTTCGCTGGCTTCTCACCACTTCTTCTATTATTTTTTCCTCTTCTAGTTGAGTCTTTAGGATGATAAATATTTTTTTTCTATTTCATCAAGATAATGATCCCTCTTTTCATATTTCTTCAATTTCTCTTTCTGCTTTTTATTCTTTCCCCTGAGTCTGTCTATATCTTCTAAGGCACTAATGAGTTCTGCTTCAAGATTAAAACTCCCATCAATATCTTCTTCTTCTGAATTTGATTTTTCTTTATGATTGTCTCAAATTTTTGTATCAGTAGACTTTGTATTCATAGATATGAAGAGGAATTATTCTTGACCAACCATATGTGCTCTTGAGATCCACCTTCCAATGGTTAGAATGTTTCCAAAGGATCCCACTCTGATACCAATTGTTGAACTTATGATTATATTGAGAGGGGGGGTGTGAATCAATACAATATGTTTTATTAATTTAAATGAGAATTCATCAATCATTCATTAACAAAAAATGCATGTAAACTCAAATAACAATACATAGAGTTTAATTTGGAAACCCTTGTGGGAGAAAACCAACAAAAATTATCTTTATGTGTCTGGAGGCACCAACCTACTGTTACAAAGTTTGTAGGCACCAACCTACTAGAGACACCAATCTCTTCAACTGAGAACCAACTCAACAAGATATTGTGTAGGCACCAACCTACAAGAGACACCAATGTCTTCAGTTGAGCACCAACCTACTGGAGACACCAATATCCTCGGTTGAGCACCAACTCAGTAAGACTTATATAGGCACCAATATAAGATATTTATACACACATTACTTCGAACTTCACCTATACATTTCATACTTCATGCATTTCACAACATCATCATACTGTTAAATTTCATGCTCCAACGCCTCTCCTTGCTTCATACCAAAAATGTAGCTTCAAACCATAGTCAAATTTATCCTTCATTCCCTAACGAACCTCATAGCATCATTCCAAAAATATAATTCCAAGGTGCAGTACCACAACCTCAAAACAACACTCTTTGCAACATCATAGACTTTAGTCCTTCATAACGCACCCTTAAGACTCCAAGAAAACTCCTCTTGCAGACCTTAGATCTCTTCTGCACACTTGTGCTTTCTCTTCTTGCTTGGATAATCATCAAATGTGTGCATCTATCATGTATTTATAGTGTTTCTACGTCCAATTATGGAGTTGACTTGTAAAACTGGTTAGGCTAACCTGTACTTTTTGGTTGTGTTAACTTGAAAAAATATTTGAAATCTCCTCATTCCTATGGAGTTAGAGGGAGTGCCATATACCGTTGGAAAGGTATCAGAATAATATTTTCAACCATATATCCTATAATCCCATTTGAGCCAAGTATTCAGAGTAAAAATTCATTCAAAGGTAGGGTATCCAAACTGAGCATCAGAAATCCAAAAACAATATTTCCAACATTCCTAACTTCCATAATTTCCACTGGAGTATGATGCATCCAAATTGTGCCATGTAAGAGATATAATGTTTTGGTGTTTAAAAATAACCAATTTATATGCCATGCTAATTGGAAAATAAATTCATGAATAAGAAATTAATTGCACATAAATTAATGTATTCATGTGCATTAACCCACATAAAGTTCGTGTTGACTCATAAATCCACGAGGTAGGAAACACCTACTAAATTGAAAGCCATATTTGATGCATACTTCCAACATCATTACTTGTTGTGCAATCAACATTTCTTTAGCTAAACATGTCTAGTGTTCAGGTGTGTTGGATACAATGGCATGATATTGTCATTGATGTCAACAATATGACAATTTGTAGAGAATTAGAATGTCAAAAAGTATGTAGAGATTCAAGTTCATAAGAAGAAGGAAGAGAATGAGAGTATGTGGAGGTTAAAGTTTATAAAAGATGGTAGAAAATGAGATACAATCGGAAGTCATTTGGTAGAAAATGGTAGAAAATGGATCCTTAAGAAGAGAAGATAATAAAGCAAATATGCTACCATTGAAAGTTATTCCACATAAACATAAATCAACATTCCCTACTAAAGTAAAAAATGATAGGAATAATACAATCACCGGAAGGAATCCCCCTAAAAAATATCTATTTATTGGATACTGCTACTCTTGCAATAATTTTGGACATAAGGCAGTACACTGCAAAGCTTATGGACAGTACAATCGTAGAAATATCCAAAGATATAAGAAAAATAAGTACAATACAGAGAAGAGAAACTATAACTCATTCTCTCCCTTACAAGACTACAATGTTGAATGATACAAGTGCAACAACTATGGTCATAAAGCTAGTGAATGTAGATTTCCAAAATATGATATGTCAAGTCAACATTCCTTGACGGTTGTCGATCCAAGATATCAGATCAACAGATTAATTCGTAACCGTCATATAACAGTAAAGGAAAGAAGACGATAATATACCTGGACAACAATTGTGCAGTTATCAACAAACATTGAAGAATGAAATAAAGAGGCATGTGATCGAGTTAAAAGAAATCGATCCATATCAATGATCAATTTATGAAAATCACTCTCACTAAATTGAAAATACTTCACGATAATATTTGAATAATAATGGAGAAAAACAAACGTTATTGTTAATCATAATGAAAAGGCATGATGGTCCAAACTGTTGATGATTACAGTTGCGTGAGACATCCTCCAGGACACAGATTGAGTGAGTCAACCTGAGAGAGGGCCCATGAGTTGGGTGTGCACATGAGATGGGTGTGTGGTTCCTCTCCGAGATAGAGATGGAATGTTGTGCCCCTGTGTGGGGTGAGGAATCCCGTGAGTTGGGTGTGTGGTTCCTCTCTGAGACGAGGATGGAATGTTGTGTGCCCCTGTGGGGTGAGGAAGCCCATGATTTGGGTGTGTCGTTCTCTCTGATATGAAGATGAAATGATGTATTGGTCTCCTCTATGCAGAGAGTTAAGATGATGTGATGCTCCAAATGGTTCTCCTGTGAGACGCAATGAGAAAGAGACCTGTTGATTTGGACGTGCCTGTGGCTGAGCACAGGTGAACGTGATCCTAGTAGCTGAGCACTAGTGAGTGTGATTCTCTTGTGAGACGTAGTGATAAAGAGATCTGTTGAGTTAGACATACTCGTGGATGAGCACAAGTGAATGTGATCCTAATGGTTGAGCAATAGTGAGTGCGATTCTCCTGTGAGACAGAGTAAGATAGAGATGTGGAAATCCCTGTGGTTGAGCACATATGGATGTGCCCCTAGTGGACGAGCACTAGTGGGTGTGTGAGATGCCTTTCTATATTTCCCAAGAGTCAGACTTACCTATAACCCTATTTGTGATGTAAAGGGTACATGACGACCCCACCATTAAGTGAAAGATAATTAATGTAAAAGATAATTAATATGGTAATTATTAATTATATTGTGATTTATTGAGGTCGACCTTATTGTGCTAATAGAAACTACTTTTGAAAGGCTTAGTCTAATATAAATAAAGGTAAATTCCCCATTGAGGAATCAAAACACAAGTGTGAGTTTGGAAATTTCAGCAAGTACTTGTTCTTGGGAAAAGTGTTCACCTCTCTTGGGCGCTAGTCTTCTAGGATTTGTGAGCACCCTTTTGTATGCTAGGTTTATGGTGTGAGAGGTATTTCTCTTGAAGAATATATCAAAGGACTGGCTGGGTTTTATTTCCTTGTTGAGAATAGTTTCCTAGGATACTTCTTGTGTACTTGTGCATGGTATTTCTTCTTGTGATCTTGGTTGCTGCAACAAATTGTTAATGGTGAAACTACAAATGTTTATGGTTCAAGTAAAATTCTAAAAATGGAATAAAATTCATACTTGAGCCTAGATTATATAAAAATCAACATGGTATCAGAGCATAGGTCTTGAAGAACCCCTACACAAGCATTTAAAGTTAGTCGTCCCTCCTTTTCTGCAGTTCCGTATGACCTCTAGAGTTTGTTGCAATTTCGTACAACCCTCCGTCTTTGAGATGTTTCAAAATCTAATACTTAGACATTGAGGATTATTTTGGCATATAAGGGTACAACCTTTTCCAATGCACCTCGAGAAACACTCAGAGTGAAATTCCGAGCATTTTGAATTTTTGACCCTGGGGTTTCTAGGGTTTTGCAATTTTCTGCAGAATTTTTGGTTTTAGGGTTCCTGCAACTCATTGAAGGAACGTTTCAGCTCACCAGTATTCTTGTGACACTATTAAGGATTATTGTTGGCAGTCATAATCCAAACAAAACCTAAGGTTGCTAGCCTAGCCTAGCCGTTAGTTTTTCTATCCTAGTTGGCAAGATTTTGTGAAGAATCTGAAAATATGGTGAACAAAACTTGGTGGAAGATAGGCTTGATGGATCAAGAAAATTCAGTTCCTGGAAGTAAAGACTTCAAGTCACCCTTGAAGAGGAAGAATTATAGTGGGTGATACAAACAAGTTTACCAGAGATATCTACCAATGAATAGAAGGAAGAAAGGAAGGAAGATGACGTCAAGGTAAGGAATACAATCATCTACTTAAGCTCTTACATTGAAGGGCCAACTTCAAAATAAAAAGATGACAAAAGGTGACATTGTGGCTACCTTCTTGATGAAAGTGTAAGAAGACAGAGATCATCCAGGTGCCATTGGATAAATCATATCAACACCCTCAGTTATGCACTTGTATATATTATTTGTATCATTTTCATGAGGGTACTTGCAAGAGGAAGGAAGCTTTATTGAAATCATGGATCCAGAGGGATATCAATGCATTCAGAGGAACAACACACTGGAAGTGAAGACTCCAGATTTGATTGTTTTAATTATCATGCCTCTAACCTACATTTATAAGTTTTCTACACTACAAGTAGGTATTGTAGCTGTGACAACAATTCATTATTCTCCTCTGGGAGATAGTCTTGTTTTGTTTCCTTTCATTTGTTTTCTTGTTCCAGACATGTTAACAACAAAGGAAGATGTTTATCCTTCAGACTTCAGAGGGAGTCAAAACTATTTGAGAAGGAGGAAGAACAAAACCATCATTGAGGCAACCAAAGTAATGATGCATGATCAAAGTCTTCCTATGATTATGTGGGCATAAGCATGCATGACAAAAATATATTTTCATGAACCCAAAGAGAAGAGATCCAAGCTAGACCCTTCAAGGAGAAAGGGTACATTTGTGGGATACAATGAATCTTCGAAGGAATATTGGATCTACATCCCTGGTCAGAGACAGATTGAGATAAGCAGATATGTTATCTTTGAAGAATAGATAGTCTTTCAAAGATCTAGAGAATATCAAATGGAGATTGACAGTGAGACAATACCTTCTTCCCCTTCAACAGTTCATAGGGAGACATACATTATTCCAATTACTCCAGTTGATATCCCCATAGATATTGGAGTAGGGCATAAAAGGCCTACCTGGGCTCGACAAACTCTACAGGAGGCATAGGTACATGCAGCCCTCAAGGCACATTCCGAGAGAGCAAGAGACCAAAGAGTTTTCGAGATATTCTTCAACCATGAGCCACATTATTGATACATATCCTTCTTTCCATGGAGAAACAACAGGTCAGCAGGTATGGCAAGATGCCATGACAAAAGAGTATCAATCCATTTTTTGAAGAATGATGTATGGGATATTGTTCAGAGACTAGAAGAGAAGTCTACAGTGACTTCCAAGTGGATATATAAGATCAAGCATGCAACTGATGGAAGTGTCGATAAATACAAAATGAGATTTGTATCTAGAGGATTCTCACAAGCAGAGGGAGTTGGCTATGATGAGACATTTTCTCCAGTAGCTTGATACACTTCCATCAATGCTATCATCCATGAGTTGTAAACTACATCAGATGGATGTAAAGACAACCTTTCTCAATGGTTATATTGAGGAAGAATTTTACATCGAGCAACCAAAAGTATTCATGATACATAATGAGAAACCTCATGTGTGTAGATTGAAGAAATCCATGTATGGATTAAAGCAAGCACCTCATGATTGGTATGAGAAAATGGATGGATTCTTGTTGAGTTTGGGCTTCAACAAGAGTGTTTCTGATCCAACCTATATTATCAGATTGTTGGTGACGAGTGCCTGATTTTGGTGACTTATTCAGGAAGCCTTATTGTTGGATGAAAGCATGCATTGGCTTCTGATTTTGAGATGAAGGACCTGGGTATGATACACTACTTCTTGGGACTAGAAGTATGGTAGAGGACTGATAAGATTTTCCTGAGTCAAGGAAAATATGCAATGGAGATATTTAGTATGATAGAATGCAAATCCATGCCTACACTGATGGTAATGGATTTGAAGAAAATAAATGATGTTGATTCATGCAAGATTGATCCACAACTGATTGGATCACTGATGTATCTGGTTAACACCATACATAATATACTCTATGCAGTGAATGTACATAGTGAGTTGATGAGTCAACCTAGACAGACTCACTGGATAGCAGCAAAACATGTATTGAGATATCTATGAGGCATAGTTCGATATGGCCTGAGATATGCCTCCAGTGTAGAATTGAGTTTGCAGGGATATGTCGATGCAGATTGGGTAGGGAGCACAGTGGATCAAAAGAGCACATCCAGCTATGTTTTACCTTGGGGTCTGCCATGGTTTCCTGGTGTAGCAGGAAACATAGCTCTGTGGCATTGAGTACCCCAGAGGTAGAGTACATAGCATTGAGTGTGGCAGTTTGTGAAGTAGTGTGGCTTCATTAACTTCTGATATATTTATTCGATCATGAGATGGATCCTACTACTATTCATTGTGATAACCAGAGTTGTGTGAATATCTATGAGAACCTCATGTTTCATGATAAATCAAAACACATCGAAATAAAATATCACTATATCAGAGACATGGTGCAGAGGAAAACAATACATGTGCAATACCTTCCTACCCATGAGTAGATTGCAAACATATTCACCAAACTGCTTTCCAAGACAAAGTTCGAGTACTTCCGTGAGAGACTTGGCCTGGTGGAGAATGCCTCCCTAGATGAGAGGGAGTGTTGATGATTACAGTTGTGTGAGACATCCTCCAGGATACAGACTGAGTGAGTCGACCTGAGAGAGAGCCCATGAGTTGAGTGTGCCCATGAGATGGGTGTGTGGTTCCTCTCTAAAACATAGATGGAACGTTATGCCCCTATGTGGGGTGAGGAAGCCCATGAGCTGGGTGTGTGGTTCCTCTCTAAGATAGAGATGAAATGTTGTGTGCCCTTGTGGGGTGAGGAAGCCCATGAGTTGGGTGTGTCGTTCTCTTTGAGATGGAAATGAAATGATGTACTGGTCTCCTCTTTGCATAGAGTTGAGATGATGTGATGCTCCAGATGGTTCTCCTGTCAGACATAATGAGAAAGAGATCTGCTAAGTTGGACGTGCATGTGGTTGAGCATAGATGAAAGTCATCCTAGTGGCTAAGCACTAGTGAGTGTGATTCTCCTGTGAGACGCAGTGAGAAAGAGATCTATTGAGTTGGACATGTCTATGGCTGAGAACAAGTGAACATGATCCTAGTGGTTGAGCACTGGTGAGTGTGATTCTCCTGTGAGATGCAGTGTGAAATATATATGTTGAGTTGGACGTGTCTGTGGCTGAGCACAGGTGAATGTGATCCTGGTGGCTGAGCGCTAGTGAGTGTGATTCTCCTGTGAGATGTAGTGAGATAGATATGTGGAAATCCCTATGGATGAGCACAGATGGATGTGCCCCTAGTGGTTAAGCACTAGTGGGTGTGTGAGATCCCTTGCTATATTTTTCAAGAGTCAGACTTACCTGTAAACCTATTTGTGATGTAAAGGGTACATGTCGGACCCACCATAAAGTGAAAGATAATTAATATGGTAATTATTAATTATATTGTGAGTTATTGAGGTTTGCCCTGTTGTGCCAGTAGAAACTACTTTTGATAAGCTCAGTCTAATATAAATAAAGGTAAATTCCCCATTGAGGAATCATAATACAAGTGTGAGGTTGGAAATTTCAGCAAGTACTTGTTCTTAGGAAAAGTGTGCCCCTCTCTTGGGCGCTAGTCTTCTAGGATTTGCGAGAACCCTTTTGTGTGCTAGGTTTATGGTGTGGGAGGTATTTCTCTTGAAGAATATAGCAAAGTATTGGTTGGGTTTTCTTCCCTTATTGAGAAGGGTTTCCCAAGATACTTCTTGTGTACTTGTGCATGGTATTTCTTCTTGTGATCTTGGTTGCTGCAACAAATTGTTAATGGTGAAACTGCAAATGTTTATGGTTCAAGTAAAATGCTAAAAATGGAATAAACTTCATTCTTGAGCCTAACTTATTGAAAAATCAACACAAACAAAGGGAAAAATTTCTTCATATCTCACACTAGTTAGAATATTATATAAACGAGAAGGAATGGTGAGAAGAAAGTGTCATTGCAGTCCAGATCAAAAGATCAAAACAAAAGCAGAGTCCAAGAAGAGGAACTGATGATATTGATGTTGTGAGGGTGGAAGGGAGGAGCATGAAAGAATTCATATCCTTTATTAAGTAAAGTGTAATTTAAGGGAGTTGGTGCTTCCCGGGGTTGATGCCCTAAAGATAAGGGAGTTTGTGCTTCCTAGGGTTGGTGCCCTAAATATAAGGGAGTTGGTGCTTCCTAGGGTTGGTGCCCTAAAGGCAAGGGAGTTCGTGCTCTAAAAAGTATTGATGTCCTTCACTATTCTTCATAAAAACCTTGTGATTCCTATTAATTATATTTATATAATTGATTTTACATACAAGTCCATAGTTGATCGATTGTGGTAATTAACAAAATATAAAAGTAATTGCTAATTGTTGAAAAAGGGTAAAACTTATTCACCCCCCCTCTCAGTATTCCAACATTTGGTATCAGAGAAAGTGCCTTCAGCACAATCTAACAACTTGAAGGTAGATCCTGAAGATGGATCAACAAGAGGTAATGTCTAACAACAAAGCACCATTGTTCAATGGAGGTGGCTATGCTCAATGAAAAATAATAATGAAAAACTTCTTGTTGTCTCTTGGTTTTGATATCTGGAAATATGTTGTAAATGGTTACACTGCACCAACTACTCCACTCACAGATGCTGCGAGAAGGAAAATCGACAATGACAACTCAAGAGCAATTAATGCAATTCTAGGAGGGTTGAAAAATTATATATGTGTGGAGGTTATGCATTGTAAGTTAGCTAAATAAATATGGGACAAATTGGTGATTGTATATGAAGGAGATAGCAAAGTCAGGGAAGCCAAACTACAAACCTATAGAACTCAATTTAAAAATCTAAAAATGAAATAAGAAGAGAACATTGTTGAATACTTTCATAGGGTAGATGAAGTGGTTAATTCAATCAGAGCAACATGAGAAGAACTTACAGATAAACCTATTGTGCAAAAGATACTAAGGTCATTACCTATGAGATACGATGCCAAGATTTCTACAATTGAAGATAGGCCTCAACTTGACACACTCACAGTTGATCATCTTCATGGAATTTTTACAGTATATGAAATGAGAACAGGGAATGATAAACCATCAAAAGATGAAACAACATTTAAGGCATCTAAACCAAAGAAGAAACATGAACATATGTCTCATGAAGATCAGTCAGACATATCCGATGTAGAAGAGACCAACTTTATAAAGAAACTCCAAAAAGGATTTGGAAAATATAAAGGAAAGTTACCTTTCAAATGTTTCAAATGTGGCAGAATTAGACACTTTTCTAACAAATGTCCCTATCCCAAGAAGGAGGAAAATGATGAATAAATTCACAACCAGAAAAACCAATACAAGAAGAAATTTTATAAGAAAAAAAAAATCTACTCTAAAGAAGACATCAACTCTTCATACATGAGTGAAGATGAAGATTCAAAGATTCTATTTATGGGACTGGACACTCAAAATAACGATGTAGATGATGAATAAAAATCTGAATTTGAAGAAGTGAACCTAGAAGAAGAACTGATTAGTGCTTTGGAGAAACTAAGAAAGTATAAAAAGAAGAACAAGATACTTAGGTCACAACTTCAAGAAATTGAAGAATCACATCAATCAAAAGAAATAGATGCATTAAGAACTATCAAAGAATCAAAGCAGATCATCAATGATTTAAAATCGCAACTCCTGGAAGCTAATAAAATTGAAAAAGTCATTTTAAAACAACTTAGTGATAAAAAACAAGTATGTGAGAAACTAGAAGTTGAGATTAAGCTGCTAAAAAGTGAACTTGAGAAAGAAAAGAAGGGATCAAAATTTGGAAATAGTTCAAAGATCTTGGATGAAATTATTAATAGTTAGAGATCACCAAACAACAATATTGGTTTGGGATACACCCAAGACTCAACTCCTACATCACAAGGATCTGTCAAAAGACCAATCAGTTATGCAGATGCTTTAAAGGGATCCTTAAGAAGAGAAGATAATAAAGTAAAGATGATACCATTGAAAACTGTTCCACATAAACATAAATCAACATTCCCTACTAAAGTAAAAAATGACAGGAATAATACAATCACCGAAAGGAATTTCCCTAATACATATCTATTTATTGGATACTGTTACTCTTGCAATAATTTTGGACATAAGGAAGTACACTGCAAAGCTTATGGAAAATACAATCGTAGAAATGTCCAAAGATATAAAAACAATAAGTACAATACAAAGAAGAGAAACTATAACTCATTCTCTCCCTTACAAGACTACAATGTTGAATTTTACAAATGCAACAACTATGGTCATAAAGCTAGTGAATGTAGATTTCCAAAATATGATATGCCAAGCCAACGTTCCTTGATGCTTGTCGATCCGAGATAATAGATCAACAGATTAAGTCGTAACCGTTAGATAACACTAAAGGAAAGAAGATGGTCAAACTCCGAGGCTGACCACTCTGGCGAAAAGGAGACAGGAACATGTAAGTTTACCCGAAGTTTCGAAGGCTGAAATGAATCTGGACCATTGATCTAGAACTGATCACAGTCGTTGGATGAATCCAAGTGGAAGGATAACGTAAGAACTTCCATGTTGACCACTTTGGCGCTGACCGACTCCGATGGAAATTGGAGAAAAAATTGCTTGGACCTCCGAAGCCCCGAAGTCCCAAAGTCACGAACTCCTGTCGATCATCAGATCTGGAAATCCAATCAACTGTTGATCTGGAGTGACACCTGTCAGAGCACGGTCAACTCCGATGATAAACAACTTAGATGAGCCAGGAACTCCTGAATCCCAGAGTTCCAGAATAAACAGAGGCCATAGGATCAAGACAAGAAAGATCTACGATGATAGATCTATTCGACACTTCACCAATTCGAGAGGATTAGATCAAAGTCTCAAAAGTGTCATATTCTTGAAGCAATGACAACTGTCAGATCAATAAGAAACTTCAGATGAACCTACGACCATTAGATCCAGGAGGTGGACATGTGACACATCAAGAGATCCACGTCAGTAAGGACACATGGCACAATCAAATGGTGACAAGTGTTAAGGTCTAGTTGGCACTTTAGGTATACGTAAGTCACGAATCTAAGTGACACGTGGTAGCCACTCAGCTAGTGCCACATAAACAGTGACGTCAACAAGCCATGTCACTCCGAGAGTATGCCCTTCGGGGATATCCAGTTCCTCCTATGATCAACTACCTGAAGCGTTGAAGGTCGAAGTTAATGTTGATCATTGATCTAAGATCCTTTGAGTTCTCACATGAGTGTTAGATAAAACATAGTGGAAGGATAGAGTAAGCATGAGATGATAACCGACAACAAGCAGTCATCGTAGTATTTTGACTTATTCGGTAGGTAAACACTCCGGAGGGATTGAACTTCTTAGAGTTCGAGTGGCCCAGAGCCCTCGAGTCACGAATTGCCGAATACCCGAAGAGCGGATCTCCTTTGTGCCTAAGCCCACAGTCCTAGCTCCTGGACTTATGAAAATCTATCAGAGCATGGAAGTGTTGATAAGCACTTCGACGGAATTTGCTTCGGAAGAGTTGAATGACTGTAAAGACTAGAGTCCTGAAACGCCAAAGTCCTGAAGTGAACGAGAACTGTCCACTCAACTGTAGATCAAGTCTTGACCGTCAATTTGTTTGAAACCTCTGAACAAACTAATATCGTCCATATAACGGAAGATCAAATATTGACCATCTGATCTACTTCGGAGAAATCTACTCCGAAAGGTTGAAAGATTGCAGAGGCTGGAAGTCCAGAAGGAAGAAGGCTTCGGAAGAGTTGAATGACTGCAAAGACTAGATTCCTAAAACGCCGAAGTCTCGAAGTGAATGAGAATCGTCCACTCAACTACAGATCAAGTCTTGACCGTCGATTTGTTTGAAACCTCTCGACAATCCAAGATCGTCCATATAACGAAAGATCAAATATCGACCGTCTGATCTACTTCGGAGAAATGTACTCCGGAAGGTTGAAAGATTGTAGAGGCTGGAAGACCAGAAGGACAAAGTTATGAAGTAATGATAGTCGTCCATATCACCGTGCAATTAAAACCTGATCGTTGATCTTAAAAAGTGATCAAGCACTCGTTTGGTGTAGCGCCTGGTCACCACCTGTGGTCGTATGGAATAAAGGTCCCGAAGAGTTTTTCTGTGCGAAATTTAACACACAAAATGGGAATTTTATCTTGGTCGAGAAGGAACATTAAACCAGATAAGATCTAGACTTTGTCCCGATATATATTAAGTAATTCAATACATACTATACATTAGAGAGATAATAAAAAAGGTTAGATCTGATCAACAAACATTGAAGAATGAAATAAGGAGGCATGGGATCGAGTTAAAAGAAATCGATCCATATCAATGATCGATTTGTGAAAAACACTCTCACTAAATTGAAAAGCCTTCACGATAACGTTTGAATAATAATGGAGAAAAACAAACGTTATTGTTAATCTTAATGAAGAGGCACGATGGTCCAAAGAAAGGGACACAATGCTTCATAGCTCACACCAGTTGGAAGAATATATAAACGAGAAAGAATGGTAAGAAGAAAGTGTCTCTGCAGTCCAGATCAAAAGATCAAAATAGAAGCAGATTCCAAGACGAGAAACTGATGATACTGACGTCGTGAGGGTGGAAGGGAGGAGCACGAAATGATTCATATCCTTTACTAAGTAAAGTGTAATTTAAGGGAGTTGGTGCTTCCTGGGGTTGATTCCCTAAAGATAAGGTAGTTGGTGCTTCCCAGGGTTGGTGCCCCAAAGATAAGGGAGTTGGTGCTTCCTAGGGTTGGTACCCTAAAGACAAGGGAGTTTGTGCTCTAAAATGGATTGGTGTCCTTCACTATTCTTCATAAAAACCTTATAATTCCTATTAATTATATTTATATAATTGATTTTACATACAAGTACATAGTTGATCGATTGTGGTAATTAACAAAATGTAAAAGTAATTGCTAATTGTTGAAAAGAGTAATAGTGATTCCCCCTTTCAATATTCAAACAAGTTGCATTACAACTTCTTTCCATTACCATAGCCCCATTGTTTGAATTTTAACACACACATTACTAAAAAAATCCAACTAGAATTATACTTATTCAATGAAAGGATAATATTATTATGCAATAGTCAAAGGATAAGTCAAGCTTCATAGAATTATCATTATCTTAGGAGCCCATTCACTGGGCTAGAGTTTCCAAAATTTCCGTCATCTGATCTTAGAAGTTTTGAAATATTTCAAGGCCTGCTATAGTTCTTGGACTTTTCAATTTAATGCTCATTTCCATATCTCAAATGTTTGCTAGTCAAATAAGAGAGTTTTAATTTGCATGTGGAAATTTATATGGTTAGTGTTTTTACTAGCGTATCTTGTTTCAATTTTTTTTATGAGAAGTCTAGTTGTGTACATAAAATCACATTGGTGGTTCTCCAGTGAGATTTTTTGCCAACCACATTGGAGATTGTTGGTGTTGTTATTTTGGGGTTGGGATGGGGGTTGTTGGGGTTGGGTATGTGTATAATTCTACATTATTTTTCGTCCAGCCATGTGCTTGAAATGTGGTTTTGTTCAATTCTTTGACATGTGGTTTGGAATGCGATAATGGTTCTTATGACCATTATCTCTTTGCTAATTTTTTATGCTCATTACACTAATTATAAACCATTGGGCTTATAAATGAGTTGCCTACATAATGTGTTGTGTGATCAGACCATGCACCTTGATTCCAGTAGTCATAATTGTTTCCAATTATTTAAAATAATGTTTTTGATGTTGCACTCATTGTTATCTTTTTCCATTATGAACACATCGATACTTTGTCTCTTTTGTCTTGGATTTCGATTTTCCTATCACATGATGATGGTCACCATCAAAATTGGGTACTAATTCCTATGTATCACCTAGATTATATTCCTCATGAATAAGTGGAAGGGGACTCCTTGACCAAGTATTCAATATATTCCAATGAATGTTGGAAGCAATGTTATTTAACCCATGATTTGTTGATGTAGTAAACATGTTGAGATTGTTTTTGTTGGTTGTTATTTTCCCTATGATTTGCTAATGTAGTAAACATATTGAGATTGTTATTGGTTGTTATTAGTGGATTGATATTAATTGGTCATGACATATGCAGGTTGGTCTATAAGGAATTTAAATCTTCACTATATTAATCTTGCCAACTTGAGTTAGGGAATTGTAACCCTAAAAGTTGAGAGGACTAGCTTTAGTGCCAGAAGAGATGGAAGATTGGGTGTTGAAGTCCCAAATTATGTGTTAAAAAAATTATTATTATTATTATTATTATTCATCTTTGGGTGGGTTTGTGTTTAATGTTGTGTTATTTTTCCCACACTTGTACTTGAAATGTGGTTTGGTTCAATGTGTTCTTGAAGTTTCCTCCAACTTTATTTTTTGTGGCTAAGTTGTACTTACAAGTTTGTCTCTTTTTTGGGGCATAACAAGAAATTGATGCCAAATTAATTGGTTTCACATTTAGGCATTGAAATTTATCATAAAATTTGACCTAGTTTACAAGTATTAAATGTTTGTATTAATTTTGGGGGGTTGTTTTTACAATTACGTTTCATGGCTTTGTTTGCTCCAAAATTTACCTTATGGGTGTGAACCCTGAACCAATAGTATGAAGTTTAGTGTGACAATGAAATTATTTATTTGAATATGGAATTTTCTTTCCATTAGACTACACATGTTATATGCATTGTAAAGGCTTGTTGGAAATGGTTCATGGGATTTAGTTGTTTTTTGCAAAGGTCTTATTCCTTAGTGATTCTCATTATCCTTCAAAGATCCAACACAAAGGTTTTTGTAGGTTCAGAACATAGTGTCATGACTTGCATATATTTGTATTGAGCCTTGTCTATACCATGATTTGTTCACATGGGTGGCAATGTACAAGGTGAGATTCATCTTTCTTGGAGTTGGACAAGCCTTTCTTTCTATTTTGAAACAAATGATGCCAATGCATTTTTAAATTGTGTTTAATAACACATCTGTTCTATGGAATTGTTTGATACTCTTTAAATTCTTCTTGTTTTATGCTTCAATTCTGTTTGAGTAACATAAAATATTGTTTTTTTTTCCAAATGATGACCACAATAGATGCATGTTCAAGACCAAAGGCTTAAAGGGGAGGTGCAAGATAGATAAATGGAAGGGAGTGAACACCAAAAAGGTTTTTTCAAAATTTGATAAGGCCATGATTCACTATTTTTGTTATTTCAAACTTTGTTACCATTGATCTTGTTATGATAATTTTTTCATTAATAAATTGTTGTTTAAATTCATGCATTTGTATGGCCCTTGATATCAAAATAAGGTGAAGTTCCACATTTAGATCGCACTAGTGATCGATACCAAAATCTTGCCAAAAATAAAATAAAATGACAAAACACTCCTCTTTTACAATGTTTTTCTCGCATTATAAGTAGATTAGTTTAAAAAATTCATTAAAAGTTCTTCAAATATCCAAAGGAAGTTTGAGGGATCTCAGAAGGACCAAGATTTAACATCACAACCAATTTGGACGTTCCCATTTCCCAATGGGAAAGTTGGCCTCTCGAATAGGCTTGTTGGTAAAATATTGGCAAGGAAAGGTCTCTTTCTTTTAAAGGATTTGCGAAACCATGCAAAACACCAATGGAACCCCCGAAGTGCACTTAACCGAACTCAAAATTTCATTAGTTCAAATAAATTTATGGTAGAGACTTGTTGCCACACGATTCTTGAGAAGTGTCCTTTTAAATGTAGTTACATTGGTTCGATTTGCTTTGGAGGGATTGCAAATAGAGAAAATAGAAGCCCCTCTAAATTAAAATAACCAAGGATCTTTATGATATTGTAAGACACACTATTGATATTGTCCCTCACTTAAACAATAGATGGGGGGTGCAAGATTCTATGGCCCATAGGTTGAAAATTGCCAATCCATACAAAAATCACATTCTTCTTTTAAGCACAAGGTTTGGTGTGTTCCAACAAGGGTTTGCTATGAAGAGTTGGCTTCATAAAGTAGGTGTGACAAGTGCTCCTTTTTCTTTGTGTGGCACAAATGAAACAACGATGCATGTTTTTTTGAAGATTTTAGGGTTTAGGACCAATGTGAACCCCTTTGGCACTCAATCATATTGATTACTATTAGCTTTCTATGGAGGCATTGTTGTACATTTACTTTTTGGTGGGATTCTTCTTCCTTTAGGCTAGGGTATTTGAGGACCTTAAATAAGAGTTGACTCTGCTTGTGAGAGTCTCCATACTTTTCATCGTGATGTTAATTATGTTGGTGCATAGTCCCATATGCTTGTTTTTTTGGTATTTTGAGGTGCAATTTTCTTACAACCCCTGTTGTTTGTGTGATGTGGTTTTTTTCTTCTATTCCTTGATGTGCCAATTTGACCTTTGAAATAATATATACAACATTTCAAAGAAAAAAAATCCAGAGGAAAAACTGAAGAAATTGATATTTGAATTTTACAAAGTATAGGACTGTAGCTTGCATTTATTTAGAACAATGTTATTTACTTGAAAATGAAACAAATTGTTCATCCATTTAAAAAGAAAATAAAAAAAGATCATATACACCATGGATATAAGTTTGATTTGTTCATATTCTTTAGTAGATTTTACAAGCCATATTACAACTATATCAACTTTGTTTCATTTACTTATTGTATTTTATTAATTTTATGAAGTACATTATGCCTATATTCAAAACTCACTACAAACACTACATCTAGGATTATGTTTCTTTTTTACATTTGGTGACCTAGCACTAGCTATGTTTTAGAGGTTACATCATTTCAAATAAAACATTCAATTCATTGTTGAATCCATACCTCAAACAAGTTATGTAATCATATTGCCTCTCATTAAAAGACAATATTTGAGGTACAAACCTACCCCCAAAAAAAATACTCAAAATAACTTCATTTCTTTATTTATACATACAATATTCACTACAAAGTTCAAAATCAAAATTGCTCAAAATGACATGTTTGAGCACCAATGACTTGTTTCCAAGTTGAATATATTATACAACATTCACCACAAAGTTAATATATATATATATATATATTCAAATTAATTTTATTTCTTCATTTATACATCATTCACCACATATTCAAAACCAAAATTTGCTCCAAATGACTCACTACTAAGTAACATTAACATATTTTTTTTATTATTTTTTTTATTTTTATTTTTTTTTCAATTTTTTTATAAAATAATATTGATTTTTTTTTTTGTTAATTTGTCCTGACCTTCTTGGTAGCGGGATTAACCTTTGGTTTGAGAAACTGCGACTCAGGGGTATCTAAGTCGTCAAAGCCACTCGAGGATCGCAGCCGGCCTGAGCCACACCAACCCTTAACATGGTTGGATTTTTTGTCCTCGCGGATTTCAAACCAGTAACTTTTCAACACAAAGTGGCTTAACAACACACTCCGTCACCAACTATCCTACACCTCGAAAACAAAATAATATCGATATTACATCTATATTTTTTTGTTTTTACATAAAAAAACAATAATAATTTGTAAATGATAAATCACAATACATGACATACTTTACACAAAAAAAAGGAAAATTTGAGATTTTACATCCTTTTAAATATGATGTTTAGTGCATAGCATTTATGTCTCAATTGCCTCTCTGATTTCAAAGACACAAGATGTGAAGTGCAAGAATCAATGAACAATCTTATCAGATTTCATTGTTATTAGTGGTCAAGAGATTTTATCAATAGAGTTTTTTTAGTTTTTTTCTTAAATGCCATAGCCTCTTTGTTATTAGTGGTCAAGAGATTTTATCAATAGAGTTTTTTTAGTTTTTTTCTTAAATGCCATAGCCTCTAATAAGTATCTTATGTTAATTTGTGTATTATCATTATAGTTGAGATTTAATATGAGTAAATTAGTATTTTTTTTTTTATGTTAATTTGTGTGTATTTTCATTATAGTTGACATTTAATAGTATTTTCCTTTGTATTGGGAATCAACAATATTATTGTATTGGGAATCAACAATATTATTGTTAAAAATATGAATACGAGAGGTGAATGAGAAACTATGTTTATAGGTATAATGCTAATTTCAATATAGTGATATGAATACTATGCACATAGATCTTACAAATATATTTAAAATAAAGAAATTAAAATATTATTTTATAATCATTCTAGTAACAATGAATGTATCCAACTTGGAATACAAATATAGAGTAAAACTTCAAATGATTCCTAATTATTCATTTATATGGGAAATGAGCTTAACCTTCCATCACTAATGCTTAGACATGGGTTGTTGGTAGTTGGAATCGATGGAGGGTCACACATTGCATGCTCTTAAGCATGGGCAATTGTTAACTAATTGCTACGAATAGAAGGATCGCCATCTAATGCTTGCTCTCTAGCGAGTGTACATGGTATTAGAGAGTTGTTTGGAGTTGGGATGCCAACCACTACAACATGTGCACAATGCCAAAAGTTAGGCTTAGGATGATTACCATTTTCATTAGCAATGGGTGTTGATCTAACAAAAGGTTTAAAGTATTGCTTATGTCTCCTTTCTAATTCTTTAAGATTGACAATTATTTTGTATTCAAATGCTCTCTTAAGATATTCACATGGTTTTCTCCAGACACTCATGGTTTATGAGGACCATAGATGCTTTACCCCCTTCCTTCAGGAGATGTTCGACCTTCACCAACGACTTACTAGAGGCTAGTTTCCCAGATCAACTCCCAACCCGTACTTTTCTTTCCTTCATTTATCAACCTCCACATGTTGTTTGTTGTCAAAAGATCACATCTCTATGCCATATATAAGGGCTCCAAATGACAACTTCACATACGTCTGATGGCACAAGATTACACTCCAACTTATCCACAAATTGATTTGAAAAAAAAAATGAACTTACAATGGTGAGTGACTTGCAATGTTGTATCCTTTTGTAACCATCCCAAAGGATAACATTTAGAATGTGCAATTGTCTTCAATCTTAATTGTTTTACCAACGTTTTAAATTTTTTGTTATTTTAACTACTCGAATCAAAGATCATTGTTTCCATTGTCTTCTTGATTTGCATCTTTACATGGAACAAGCTTTACTTATTATGTCCTCTACTAAAAAATAGAAATCAACTTTCTCACTCTAGTGGGGTCTTTCTTCTCATCAATCTCATCCTTTATAACGTTACCAGTCTTCATGAGTCATCAACAAAACTCTATCATCAACCTTTGATGCTTCTTCTATCTCTTTACCTTCAACACAGTGAATTGTCAAGAATTTCTTACTAGTCCAACCGTTGGGAATACGTTCGACATGTAATGCCCAATAGTCTTTTAGACCATATTTCTTACAATGTTCACAATGTACGCTCTTCTTCTACATGGCATTGGAAAATTTATTCTTTCCCTTACATCTCCCTTTTCCTTCCCAAGTCTTTCTCCCTTCTAATCTAGAATGGCTTGTTCCATCAATTGGTTTTGCAACCTGTTTACTTTCCATATACAAGGCCTTCTTACATGCATCATCAAGGGTGCTGCTCTCAAGGAGAAGGGTGTTGGGCAAGTTGAAATCACCTAATGTATCTACACAACATATTTTGTTAAACTAAAAAAAGACTATGTCTAATGAATATTACAACATAGATCTCTTCTCTTATTAAGCATCTAATAGCTCCACCCATTACTTCAATGATCTTTCATCCAGTGACAATGATATATAAACTCATATGGATGGGCAACTCACAACATGGTCTTTTTAGATATACATATCTTGCTCTCAAGTCTAAGTCCTCTATGGAGTATGAAGAAAGTGAGACCAATTCATGTTGGTATGAGAAAGTCTCTTCATTGCTTCACCTCATTGATCTTGGTATTGACAAACCATCCCTTCATAACTTTTCAGTGGATACTCTTGATCTTTCCAAGTGTGAATTTAAAAAAATGTATTCGTACAAAGATTTACAAAGCCTACCTTTGATCCACATGGTCTAAGCCTATAGAGCTGCTTTCTTCCAAACTTCGAGACTACTTAGACTTGTATCTCCAACATAGGAATGGGCTCATCCAACTCTTAGGGTACACCAAACTCCATTTACCTTGCACCTTGAGCATCCCTCTCACCTAATAAGTTTACTCCCACTAACTTCACATTCAAATAGATCACCGTATTTCTCGAGATCACCATATTTTCCAAATTTGCGCCTTGGAGCCTACAATTGTGGACAATTTTGTATGTAGATGCTCTCTCTACTATGAGATTAAAGGACAATTCTTTTGCCTCTTTAGAGATTCACATGGTTCTATCCAAACACTCATATGGCTTATGAGGACCAAAGATGCCTAACCCCCTTCCTCCAAGAGATGTTCAACTTTCACAAATGACTTACCAAAAACTAGTTTCCCAAATCAACATGCATCACTTCCAACCATCTGACACTCTAGAAGGAAGAGGCTCCATGGCCAACTTCCAAACTCATATGATAGACCCACAACATGTCAAAGACCTAATAACTCCCCTTCCCTCATGCCCATCACATATTTCTTTATAGCCTTGAATATTAAAAGTGCTTCTCCAAAGCAGTAAGGTTTCAGCTACAAAACCTCCTTCTTCGTTGCTGTTTTCCAGTTATTCTTTCCTTTTTCATTATTTTCGATTCGTTTTGTCTCTTTTAATGCTTTCACCTTCCCCTTCCCTTATGCCAATTTTCTCTTTTATATTTTATATTCTTTACAGTCCCATGTGCCAATTTTGGCTTTTAGCAGACATAATCTCTGAATTTAATTAAATTAAATAAGCCCTTATCCTTTGAAAACTGCCTATTAAAACTTGAAATTGAGACATCTGGCATTGATATCTTAGATTTGGACCATCAATTCTGCATCAATTCTGCTTGATAGATAGCATATTGAAATGCTATAGAAACTGCAGATGATTGTAAACATGAAATATCATTCACACTTCATATCGGCATTTACAAGCTTAGCAGCGCTTGCATGCAACTTATTTGTTGCCAATTAAAGAAAGGTCAGTTATATGACTAGAAATAGGAGACATTTTGTGTACTATTTAGTTTCTATGAGGCTAGAAGCCTTGGGATTTTATGCAATTCCTATAAAACTATATTGGCAATAGAGGTGGTCTCCTATGTTGAAATAACTGCCCTGCCTCTTGAATCCATTTGTAACAATTAAACCAGCCTCACGTTTTATAGAATCAATGGGACAATAAAAAATTTCAGGTGGACTACTCTGTCTCGGAGGTGGACTACTCTGTCCCGTCAACCTATTTCATTTTCTCTGAATCGTGCTTTTCGAGATTCTTGCTGGATGACAGTGCTTCTACCTGAACATGTTTTTGATGTTTTTATCCAAAGCCATGGTGGGCAGTTGTAAAGTTTATTGCATTTCAAACGATTATGAGCTATGGAAAGATTATAAAATTATTTAATTGTTTTTTTTCTAAAGAAATCTGGGCGGAAAACCTTTTGAGTACTTTTATATGATTTATGGATAGTAAACAGGGTAAACTGTCGACCCAGATGATGAAGCCTAACCCCAAGAAGATTAAGAAAATCAAATCCGTGACCAACAACAAACAAAAAGATCTCACGTCTGACTCTAGACCAATTGAACTAACCCTTGGAGACTAATTAACTTATCCTTAGAATTAGAATTCCATATTTTCAATCAGACCAATCCTTATGCCTTGCAAATAAGATTTAATTCACAAACTAAGAAACCTACGATACCTACACCATAGGCCTGCATGTGCAACTACCAGATATTCTGAACTTTCAAGCAAGGTAAATGTAAATGATAAAGGAACCATGAATACATGAACTTTCAAGCAAGGTAAATGTAAATGATAAAGGAACCATGAATACATGAACTTTCAAGCAAGGTAAACGTAAATGATAAAGGAACCATGAATACATGGACTGAACTTAGAGACATTCAAAGGCCTTTCAAATACCATTTCATGTTCATCAAAGGTCGGCAAAGAATTTTCCCTTTCAAGTGGAAGTCCAGATACACATGAATTTTCAAAGGAATGACATCAGTATCACTTCTCAGTTTTATAGGTCGAACCCATTAGCTCTAATGTATTTTGAAGAGTAACAATTGATCTCAACTTTCAACATGATGATGAGTTGGCCTGAAGGAGGACCATATAAATAATAAAACAAGTTTGACCCCACTTTTAAATAGGAATAGGAATTTGAAAGGATTCTAACATTTCAAGCAATAACAAGTCGGGTAAAGATGATTTATACTATTTCTGCTCTGTACAGAGTTTTGGAAGAGTTTGTGATTCTGATTCCAATATATATGCACTGTTCTCAAACACCTTTACATTTTTGGGGGGTTGAAAAAGCAGTTTATATTTCATTAAAAATCAATATATATGTACACCAAGATCAACAAATCCAGGAGCCAAAGAAGCTGGGGGTTCTGGTGCATCTCTACAATTATATTCAATTCAATTGTTAATTTGCACATCTCATGTTGAATCAACTTAAGGATTCTACCCACAGTGTATGCCTTCATATGCCACAATCAAACATTGGGTTCTCTGAAGCTATTAACCAGTTTCAGGATCTCCGCATGGAATCACTTGGATAACAAATAGAGAAGCCCTAGATCCATCGTGATATTCAAAAGCACCATAGCTTACAGTTTCCATTAAGACTTCTAGATGGGACAATTCTTCATTTAAGATTTCAACAAATAAATCATGTTATTCAATTTGTATCACCTTTAGGTTCATGACACAGAAAATGAAGCCTGCAAAGAGGAACGATATCTATAGATGAAAATGACCTCTCGTCTACAACCATGGCATTAGCCAAAGCATACAATTATGGCATAATAGCCTTATTACACCAGTACAAACGTAATTATGAGAGACATACTTGATATGGCATTTCCCTTGATCAAGCATATAATACAAAACAACATTAAATATTGAATTGGAGATCCTGTAGTTTGCATGAATCTCCATAAAGTAACAAATTCTAGTAGGTATTGCGATTGGGTCATATAGATATGTAAACTATAGGAAGAGGTCGGCTTACCTTCTATTAGGCTCGTGGGATCCTGCCAGGTACACCGTAATAGCTCAAGTACCATTTCACAAACTTCTTCAGACCTGTTGCGAGATCTGTGGTAGGCTTGTAACCCAACTCCATGCTTGCAAGGGTGACATTGGCATGTGTGAAGGGCACATCTCCATTACTCGGCATTCTAAGCACATTCTTCTTGGCCTTCACCTTCAGCAATTCCTCCAGAATCCTCACAAGCTCTGGGACTGAGACAGGCGAAGTGTTCCCCAAATTATAAATCCTGAGTTGGGCAGGGCCTTTCTTCTTTCCTCCGCTTCCCGTGCTCTTCTCTGCAGTGTCAAGAGCACCAACGCAGCCCTTGACAATGTCATCAATGTATGTGAAGTCCCTTGCCACATCAACTTGATTTGGACCTTGGAAGATAGGAATAGTCTTGCCTTGAAGTATATCCTTTGTGAAAAAGAAGTATGCCATATCAGGTCTTCCCCAAGGTCCATAGACAGTGAAGAACCTGAGACCAGTGATGGAGAGCCCATAGATGTGATTATAAGTGTGAGCAATCGCTTCCCCTGCCTTCTTTGAAGCTGCATATAGACTAGCAGGCTGATCTGTTCTGTCGTGTTCAGAAAAAGGGTTCTCCTTATTCAAACCATATACAGAGCTTGAAGAGGCCCAGACAATAGCAGGCTGTGGGTTTGCAGACTTGCAGATCTCAAACAGATTAACCAATCCCGCAATGTTGCTGTGGACATATGAGATGGGATTTTCCATGGCATACCTAACCCCAGCCTGTGCAGCCAAGTGCATTACATGAGAGAAGGGCACCACATCAAACAACTTCTTCAACAAATATCTATCATTGATATCTCCCTCCACAATAAAGATCCCATGGTTTTCAAGAACCCTCTGGCGAGATCTCTTCAATGAGGGATCATAGTAGTTGTTGAAATTATCAATACCCAAGACACCATCTCCTCTCTTTTTCAAGGCCAGGGACACATGGGAGCCCACAAATCCTGCAGCCCCAGTGACCAGAACCACAATCCCATTTTCCCTTTTCAACTTGCATGAATGTCTAACCTGTTTCTCCCAATCAGGGCCTCCCCAGGAATAGGACCTAAGTGCCCTCCTCCTGGGTTCACTGGGGGAGGTCATGCCCATGAAAAATATGAACAGAAGGGCAATGAGAGTAGCAGCCCAGAAGAAGAGCCTCGCAGAAGGGGAACAGCATCTACTGTTGGCTGGTCTGCCAAAGTAGCTGCCGTTTCTCTCCATCTTCCCCTTCAACGCCCCATCCATTGAAGGAGGCATTGAGCTTCAAATGCCAGAATACAGAATCCTCCTCTAGATTTAGCAGGCGAGATTTCCTATTGAATGGGTCTCGATTGCTCCCTCCGATAATAATTGAATATCAGAGAGCTACCAACATCGTTTGTATATAAAATCAATTGAGCTTCCAGCCCCAACAAAATCAAGTCCGTACGTGAGAACCCAATGCAGAAGCCCAAGACCAAGATCTTAAGCCAGATCTACATAGGTACCTCTGCCTCGCCTGGTTGTATCTATCTGTCCCCAAATTCGTCAGTACTCTTTCCTTCCCCACACGGTTTAACGCGGAGACAACGATCTATAGGCCAAGCATCCAATACCGTTACTCCAGCAATCCGAGTTCAAATCTGGGTAATTGAGTTCAAATCTGGGTAATTGAAACTTGTAAAAACTAAAGCAAGCCCCCTTGAAAAGGCCGGTCGGTTTCTGCTAGTCTACAGTGTTCACAATCCAATCATTTGCACAGGGACCCGCTGACAGAGCAAATTGAAGCCCAGCCAGTGCTGGTAATGACTATTCTGTGTCAGGGTCAAATTCCGTGGGCTCGGGAATGGGTAATTAAAGCTGTTGCCCGTTGGCATTTATAGTTTCCAGCTAATCCAAAGTGGCTGATGACCATGAGATCAAGTGTAGTCAAAGTTGCTGTTTGGGTCCCTCTATTAATTTCCCTCGCCAAATGGATGGCTGTGATATAACGAGAATGTTCGAGTAATGTTATCTTCCATGCAAGTATTTTGTCGGCTGATAGGTCGGGGATTTTGAAGCCGTCGATCTCAAGCGATGTAATGCAGAGTAAACCAAAGTGTGTGAATCTCTTGTTATATACAGTTTTATTTTGGGTTTTACAGGTAGTTTTATTGTCTAATTTATAAGCTTTAAGGATTAAACGATATGTATCTATTTGTTTTCTAAAAGAGATGTTTCTTTCTACAGAAGTACAAGTTAATACTCTTTCTTATATTATTATTCTGCATGTTGTTGAATGTTAGATATTTCTCTAAATATCATTGAGATCAATAAAATATTATCAGTGTGCATGTTTTAAGATACTTTTCAAAATTATAAGAGATATCATTGAGATCAATAAAATATTATCAGTGTGCATGTTTTAAGATACTTTTCAAAATTATAAGTTTCAAAATTGTCTACACAGTTTATTTTTAGAAAGTTTTACGGTAAGTGTGTTTAGATTTTTACAATATAAAATTCTTATTTAAATTATTGTACAAATGGTTGGTTGAATGTGGATACTAGTGCCCAGGTTGTTGCATGTTTTCCACCATTTTTTCCAAGATTTGAGATTCTTGTTAAATTTAAATATAAAGGTTTTTCGGAATCATCGCAATTATTTTTAATTCTCAATGTTTCAGACCAACAACTATCCATTATCCAAAAATAATAATAAAAATTATATAAATTTTTCACTCTTAAATTCAATTATATTTAAATAAATGTTTTTTTTAATATTATTCAATATAAAAATAATTAATATTATTTTTGGAATTAACTGTTTAGAGTAAGTCATTAATTTATGATCTATATTTATGAGTATAGTCTCAATTGACCAATAATTCTCATGATTGGAAGAGTCCACTTAACACTAGTTGCATCCCATGCTAAGTAAACTGTTCAAATCATGAAAATTATTGATCAGTTACCACTCATACTCTAAACACTCGCAATAAATCCCAAAAATAATATCTAATACATTGCACTATAAAAAAAAATCCTTAATACTTAAATAAAAATAATTATTTTTTCACTTTTTAAATTCATCTATTTAACTTAGTAACCATTGTTAATTTCAAAGTGATGTTACACATAACTACATAAATGATAAAGTATTAGTATATCTTTATTCATCTTGGAATCAGTGACAAGACAAAACTGTAAACATCAACATATAAATTCTCAAGACAAAATATAGAAAAAGTTAGAGCATGATATCTCTGTAATTGTTAATTCAAGTGATCGTGATATACACATGGCAAACTATGAGTATATCCTTATTGAGCTTGGATTTAAAACAAAACTGTAGGTGTAAACATCAAGATTTTAGGTTATAAATTTCCAGGACAATCATATAAAATGATGACTTAATAATAAAAATATTATTTAAAAACTCTTTTTTTCCTAGTAACTTTGAGTCGGTGAAGCTGTACTTTTTATACCGACATAGTATGAAGCTTCCATCTTGATCATTCCACGTCAGAGTGTGAGACAGCTAGCACTTCCCTTATGTCAATAAATTCTACATTTCTTACCAAACTTGACAGATGAGATTCTGTATGAAGACTTTCAACTTCTGTATATTTGTCAAAGAAAAAGATATACTCATCCCCACTTGTTTCCCACATGCAATGCAATTAAGTAGTGCAGGTGTGACACTTCAACTTAAAAGTCGGTGGGTGTTTTAAAGTGAGAAATGGGTTTGAAAAATCGAGTGTTAAAATGATTAGTGTTTGTAATGTGGTGATTTAATTATGGTGATAGTTTAAATATTTTATATTGAGAAATGTAATTTAAATAATATAAAATTGTGATTTTATCTAGATTTAAGTAGTTTATAATTTCATTAAGAGGGTTGAATTAGAGATTTAATAGTCATAGGAGATTCATTGCAAATGAAAGTGGGACAATTTTAGTGTTTAATCTTAGTCCTTTTGGAGATTGAAATTAGGTGTTTAATTAGGTGTTTATTCTAGAAGTGACCAATTCTAGTGTATAATCTTATTGACACTTTGAGCACAATAATACAATGTGAAAAACCCTTTCTTCTATATTCATAGGATGACTTTTGGGGATTGAAATAAGGTGTTTATTCTAGAAGTGACAATTCAAAATTTGGAGTGGAATTTTGTAGCTTGTAGCATCGTGATGGTTTGCTTTGGTTGCTTTGGTTGTATTGTTTGTAGCACAATGGAAGTTTGTTTTGTTTGTGTTCTTTTCTTGCTTGAACCTTGGTTTGCTTTAGAAATGGAAGATCATATCCATTAAGGTTGTTGTGCTCACTATGAGTTGTCGGGTATTCGATGAACTCTAAGACACCATGAAAGCGTGATCTCAGATAGCCAACCTGTAATTTCTAACCTTTCAAGTTGTTTATATACTCGGGAAGAGACCCAGAATCTAGGACATGTAGAAATCCTAGAAATTGTCGCACATCAAAAGAGACCAATAGAAAAAATAGAAGAGAGATACATCAGGGTGCACAAAATGGTGACAGGTCTAATGAATAGCACTTAATGTAGGGTATCTTAGCACAAAGTATCAATTGGTTCAGTTCTTGGGGATGTCAAAGAAGATGAATCTGTTTAGCAAAACTAAGAGATGCATCATGCAGTGATGGAACCAGTGGAACATGAAGACAATCCTCTCCATGGAAAACAAAATGAGGCACAAAGTGGTCATTCTTTTGCCTCATTGTGAGTTTAGTATGGTTTTCAAAACTATTTTGATATTAAGATAAATATTAGTAGGTTACAATGTCATTCACCTAAAAAAAGATAAAACCATATTTTTTTATTTGAAGTTTTTGGAATTTTGTAATAATAAACATCCTCTCCTCTTTTGTATTATTATGTTGAATAATGTGGCTAACACTTTTTAATACAAAATTAACTATTAAAAATATAACAGATTCTCTTAAAAACTAAAATAACCCATAAGCGAATACTAAATAGCGAATTGCGCTTCCAATTAAGAGTATAGAACATGGAGTATAGAACATGGATCCCATCAACATCAATGTTTTAAAATAACGAGTAACCCAAAACATCCTTAGCTCTACACATTTTAGTATTGCTTTTTTTTCCATTAAAACTCTGTCAATTGTATTATATTGTATTGAAGTTACACATTTAACATACCTTCGTTAATGTCAAAAGATGTCTCCAAACAATTCAATTTTTATCATATTGTTCTGAACATTTGGTTTGTGATATTATATAATAGCTCTACACATTTTAGTATTGCTTTTTTTATCCATTAAAACTCTGTCAATTGTATTATATTGTATTGATGTTACACATTTAACATACCTTCGTTAATGTCAAAAGATGTCTCCAAACAATTCAATTTTTATCATATTGTTCTGAACATTTGGTTTGTGATATTATATAATATATTTAAGAGTAAACATTATACATACTTAGTAGTTTGAATAATAAATATTGAATATGTTAAAATATATATATAATTTAATTTGAGTGGGCCTAATGATTAAGAGTATACGTTTTCTTCTTAGAGGATATAGGTTCAAATTCAGATGGGGGTAGGGTATGTACATCTTCTTAGACTTTAGTAGTCAAATCCCTACGAGGAAGAAGTCCCTTGTCCCACAAACAAGGAGTCTCATACACCAATTTGGTGTCTCGCTTTGTCGTAACCTTAAAATTAGATTAAAAAAAAACTAAAAAAGGGTCTAGGATTCTATTATATTCACAAAAATGTACAAAAAGGAACATGGGGGTCTGCCAAAAATGGAAAGCAGACCCCAAACCTTGCCCAAGCCGCCATGGTATCAAGAGTTATCACCAAGATTATGACCATTATTCGAGATACATGTCCATATAAACTATAAGTAAGGGCCTAACCATCTATGCAAGAGAAGAAAACTTTGATAAAGAGTTCTAGAGAATACAAACTTGAGCCTTGGACTAAAAAACAAAAAGAAACAAGAGCCTGCCAACCTGGTTCCTTCTTTGCCTTATGGACGTTGCATGGGCTTGGGGTTCTTGCTCGTGCCCTCTCATACCCTTCATCCTGGTCTTCATCCACATCGATGGGGCAATTGAATGAGCCTGGGGGACTCTGCTCCACTAGAATAGTCTCTCGATGCTCTTGTTGTTGACCTCTCTGAGTAACTTGGAATTTAATCCCGTGCTAAGACCTGCAATACAACTGAAACTTGCCCTCCAGAATGTGGATGAGATGCAACATGTCTCTTTGGTCTCTCTTGGTTTTTTGCAGGGCTTGACCTACAATGGCTTTGACCATCCAGTTTTTGAGTAGCCGAAAATATCTTGTTTCCTTGGTTTTAGCATGAACTGAGTCTTTCACCCAATCGCTAATCTCGACTATAATCTCATTATCTTGGAGGTCTTTACGCTACATCCTCACCAAATCTTTCACTGCTTATATTATCTAAATCTCCTCTTCCCAGTAAAACAATATTATTATTATTATTATTATTATTATTTTATTAATTGGGTGTTTATATTTGAACCTATCTCAATTGTAAATTTAAGTGATTCTAGGACTTAGCCATAAAATTAATAATTTACTTTTACTTTGTGAATCTTTTAATAACCTAAACCTACAATCAAGTTAAGAATAGCCGATATTTATTCATCAATGTATTTAAATATTATAAAACATATTTTCAAAAAATTAAGTATTTACTATACCTTTGCTCATATCAAAATATGTTTCCAATCACGATGTATCTAGTACAATTTTTATTAAATTATCATAAATCATTTGACCGGCGAGATCAAACATCATGCAACATGTTTTCTACATCTCATTTATACAAGTGAATTGAATCATGAACATGTTTTGTGCATTTCATTTATAAAGGCGGATTGATTAACGTAAGGGTTGTCATTTAAAAAATGTGTAAAGGTACATTGTACAAGTTGGGGATTTAAAGTAATAATGGATCCCATTTGATATCATAAATACAAAAAAATTCATTTTATAATTAAGTTTAGATGTGGTTATCATGGAAAGCAATTTATAAAGGAAAAATATATTATATTTATATATGTAGAGCATTGATAATTAATGATTTTTTTTTTATTTTTTTATTTTTTTAAATTGTAACTTTTATTCTTTTATAAAATGAAAATAATATTTTTAAGTGTTTAAAATATGATACAAATAAAAGCAAGTACATGGGCATATTGCACTTACAATATCACATGTGTATACGACACTTTTTTTTTTCAGTAGAAAATTCTCTCGAAAATTATATTAATGTATAATTTCATTTACATCATCAAGTCGGACCTGTTGAGTAGTCCAAACAGATCAACAAGTTCTAAAGATAGTAAAAAACATAGTACTATGAAGTTCTATGTAACC
>ML786582.1:425780-442131 GCA_009831015.1 Picea engelmannii | reverse complement strand
TGAAATGAACAAACTTATATAGTTTATCATTATGGTATGTGGAATCTAATTCGTTCCATAGTCTTCTAACCCACAGCAGTGAGCTTTATTTTCATTGATTATTACATAATATGTACTTATATTCTGCATATAGAATATAACTTATTGTCTGATCTAGATTCTGAACAATTATTTATGTTTTTATTTAGATTCTGAACCATTATAATGGTTCTTTTCATTATATATAATTCCTTACCTCCAACAAATCAAATGTAGTCTTATTACGTGTTAACCACTACCATGATCTATATAGATACACAGATGCGTTCAGACATATGAATACAATTATAGAGGATCCATTCAATTTTTTGTTACTCTGTCCTCTCTTTGATATGTATTGGAAGTCGACCAACCATTCTGGCCGACGGAAAGTAAGACGCCCTGTCTTCTTTCAGCTGATCCCAACTGCATAATATAATCAAACTTTGATTCAATTTAGTACGTACATAAAACTTAAATACTTAAATCAAAGGAATCAGCTAGTTCGGTAAGACAATCGATAATTGCTTTAGATAATTCCGAAACAATAGAATCCAGCGTTTTTTAATACCAAATAATTTTGCAAGTCTGAGTTATAAATTAAAATAGAATGGCTATTTAGCGAAGAAGATACTATTCTAAATTGTGTACCTGAATTTAGTGACAAAATAATAAAGAAACAAAGAGGTCTGAAGTCTAGCTAGTTCTGCTCCCGGACAGAATCTACCTCCTGCTCCAAACGGAATAAATAGTTCACTGTTTCTCCAGTTTTTATTTTCCTGTAGAAATATGACACATTATTCGCTCGAGGAACCACCTGTATAATATGTAATTAAGCTATTTAGCTTTGCAGGGTGATATGCATAGGTGACTTTAAACTTACTGCGTCGGTCTCCTGCCAACGCCATGGGTTGAAACTCAGAGCATCCTTATAAAATTCTTCATTAAGGTGAACTGCACATAGAAATGGCATTACAGACCACCCTTTTGGAATAACATAGTCTGCCAAAACAAAAATTTCCAGAAAAAATGAGAAAAGTTATACTGAAGGATATTCTGACTGACATAAATTCTTCATTAAGATGAACTGCACATAGAAATGGCATTACAGACCACCCTTTGGGAATAACATAGTCTGCGAAAACAAAATTTTCCAGAAAAAATGAGAAACGTTATACTGAAGGATATTCTGACTGACAATGGGAGAGAGCAGACTGATGAAACTAAACAGAAATTTAAATTTAACTTCAGCTTTACCGTTGAACTTAACCTCCTCTGCTGTCTCACGGAAGACAGATATAGCTATACCTCCTAGGCGAAGTGTTTCATCAATAACCTGAAAAATGTGAAAAATGTATAAGTTAGTTATCATATCATGAATAATAAACAAAAACACTTATTTAGTTTAGAGAAGTAAGTTGGTGTGAGAGTAGTAGAATTTGATTAGAATTAAGTCTCTAAGCCATTAGAACAATATACTTATTATAAGCTCAACATGTTATTTGAAGGAATTGAAGTAATTATAACAATATACTTATTATAAGCTTAATATGTCATTTGAAGGAACTGAACCAGAGTAAAGAGGATAACAATCATTCATGAATAATAAACAGAAACAAATATTTAGTTCAGAGAAGTAAGTTGGTGTGAGAGTAGCAGAATTCAATAGATTTTGATTAGAATTAAATCTCAAACCATTACAATAATATAATTATTATAAGCTCAACATGTCATTTGAAGGAATTGAAGCGATTCCAACAATATACTTATTATAAACTCAACATGTCATTTGAATGAATTAAACCAGGTTAGAAAAGATAACAATCATTCCTCTCAACCATCCAAACTAAACTTAATTGACAAGAATTAAATTTTATTAGAAATATGTTAACAAATACTTTATATGTTTTTTAAGAAAACCAACTAGTAAACCATATAGGACTTACAAAATTCACATATGAAATAAAGTTCTTATAAAGGATTTAAGATCGATAAAGGATTTGAAATTTATGGGAACTCTTGTGACGAAATTACTTAATCGATCGAAAAGTAACATGAAGCTATGATAATTTTTATTTTATAATTACAGTAAGATCATGAACCAGCCAGAAATCTCCCATCTCATATATTCATAATCAAGCTTTTACGATCATATAGAAGACTGCAATTGAGAAATGGGTGGAATATCTACGTACGCATCTAGTAAACGACATTGATTTGTAATCATCCCAAGTCAGTAATTCCTGGTCTGTTCTTCTTCTTCTTATTGAATCATACTCAACCTGGATAAATTCATAGCCATGAAAGTCAAAAGAATATTAGCATGTGATTTATCTTGTGACTGGAATAGCCGTAATTCTGTCTTAAATAGAAGTTAACTATTATACTCACTCTCAACTGCTCCACAGCTTTAGGACAGCCTGTAAGAAAATGTACGGCGAATGACATTGTCTTGGCTGTAGTTTCATTACCAGCGAAAAGTAAAGAAATGATGAAATCGCCTATAATTTCTTCCGAAAGATTTTCTTCATCCAACACTCTAGCCAGCAAACCACTTTTCGGTACTCCATTACAATTGTTTTTTCTCTCCTCTATGGATTTGGATATCTTAGAGATCAAAATCGACCTTGCCTGAGAATCAAAACTCAATCAAAGACACCATTGAATCAACAAACTGTGAGAATGACATTTAAATATGTAGTTGAAACTACAATATGAATGCCATTTAAATTTAAATTATGATAAAATTAAGGATACAAGCCCGATTAAATGAAGATAACTGGGAAAGTTTGCTACCTTCATTGCTTTGAAATATGCAGACCCTGATATGTTGATTGGAATCGATAGAACTCCATCGACGAAATCAGAGAAATGAATAGACATTTCATTTATTTCATGTTCAGTGGATACGCCCAAAAGCTGGTTCGCCATTAAACTGATAGCCAGCTGCAGTTCATGTTTGTGTAATGTCAACTGTTGACGGAAGAACTATATAAAATGAAAAGAAGAATAAAAAGTTGCAGATCATGGTAATAGGTTATGATTTATGGTTAACGAGTTGTAGGATAGTTGTAGGATAGTTCGGAGTGTGTTGTTAAGGCATTGGGTGATGTTAAAGTCATTGAAATTTGTTGAGACAAAAAATTCAGCCATATTAAGGGTTGGTGTGGCTCAAGCTGAATACTGAATGTCATCTCCTGATGATTTTAAAAACATAGATACCCCTGAATTAAGATTTCTCAACCACAAACTAATTCTGAGAATCACTGACAAACTAACTAACAAAAACAAATAGGATATCATTTATACACTTGCCTTTCTACACTCGTCTTCAAAAAGCACTTGTCTATCTTTCCAAGTACCCATTGTTCGCTGTAAAATTATCTGAATATCTGTCATGAAATTGCGTTTCAACTTCTCTGAAGTCATCTGGCTGGCAGCTATGCCATGAAGCTTCCTGTGCAGGTCTCCATGTATAGCAATCAAACCTTTGCTTCCTACTAAATCTCGAAACGATTTAGGGTAGCTGGCCTTGAATAACGTTCCTTCGTTTTGCAAGATATATCTATTGAACTTTGGATCCGCAGAAATGACAGTCGATTTTCCAAAGAGACTGCATGTGAAAATCTTTCCAAACCTATATTCTCATACAGATATATGATCAATCACAAAACAATTCAGCCCTAAACAAACAAAAGAAATTCAATTAATTTTCTTCTGCAAATGATGATAGCATACCTTGTAGCAGAGTCATCAACAAATGATGATGGGTGTGAGCTTGATATACTGAAATACCATCTAAGAGTGTGGCCTATTATTGGTATTCCCTTGGAGCCAGGAGGTACATTAACAGGGCTCCTAGGACTATTTCCCTTGTTCCAAAGATACACAACCCATGCAAGAACCAAAGGGATAACTGCATATAAAAAACTATCCGACATGTTGAAGAATTCGCCCATCGCTGCATCTACTGTGATAAAATGGTGAGCAGCATTAGAATCAAGCTTTGATTATATAAGTCCTCGAGTTTCAAGGATTCCAAAACCAATTGCTTCACGTTTGATCTATCAAAGAACAAGCTGAACCGTTATGATTGGAAGGATTGTAATAACATAGTGTCAGTTCATTATAAAAATTGACAAAGGCACAGCTTGCAGCAAGCAATTTGCCTTGGATCCACAAACGTGCGCAGTGCAAATCGCATGGCAGCTTAAACTAATTTTGTCGACGAAAAGATGAGCAAAGACCAACCTTACTTTATTATTTTTCTGGTTTATCGCTTCATCTTTCTAGGGGATCCTAAAAGGATGGTGACATAGATGCAACTTGGCTGCGCATGAACGTGGATTTCGATCTCTGTCATTTGCCAGCCCGCTTGGAATAAGGGGATTGTCCGAGAAAAATATTAAAACTAGAAATATTATAAAAGTAGGCATCCTCTTATATTCTTTTTCTTATAAGAATCCATCCATATATATCTATGCCATGAAGCTTCTGCTATTATTCAATTCATCGTGTCCTTTTTTCTTCCGTAGCCAGCTATCTAATAAATTATAAGTGTAATGCCAATCATGTTTTCGTGATTCATCCTTAAGACAATGAATATCACGATAAACTACGCGAGCTTTTGTCAATATTTTTGGCTTATTGACAGAGACATTATAAAAAAATATAGTAATCCAGAAGGTGCTTGGTTATCATTTCATATATTATATATGATACATTCCTTTGTTTCCAACAATATGTGGCTAGCACTAGCACCACCAGAACCTTCTATTCATTCACAACCCTAATCTCAAATTTGACTTCTGTTCTCTGTAACTCTGGTTAAGGACCGTCAGCTGTAAGCACTATAGTATTGGCAATAGGAGACAATTAGTCTGTGGTGTGTGCATTTGTCACGCATATTAAAATCAAGACTTGAACTGGCGTCCTCTCGGGATATGTGGCTGGAGTGTTTCTAAAAATATAACTGTTATTTATTATTTATATAAAAGTCACACCCATGTACAATTGCAAAGAATTATGGCAATTTAGGCCGTGTGCATTGGTCTCTCATATCAAAATCATGGCTTAAGCTCGTTTCTCCTTATCTGGATCTAGTTGGAGTGTTTTAAAAGAGATTTGTTATCTGTATTTTGGTGGAAGCAACTATTTATTTATAGTAGGTGGAAGTGAGATGGAAGTGCACTTTTCATTGAGTATTCTTCCTTCCATTTGAATATTCTCCTCCTAAACAAGTGCGCATTTTCACTAGAGTTTTAGTTCAAAATGCATGACTCAATTTGAGTTATTTGAGTTATGTTTGTAGCCATTTCAATTTTGGAGTTTAGTTCAATATGTATGAGTTTTTACTTGTTTATGATTAACTTTATTATTAGATAATTAAATTCACTTATTATTAGTCTTATTTTTGGGTGAGTGCATAAAGTTGATGGAAAAAAATTGATAACTGGGTGAGCACAAATACACTCAGATAAGAAGCATGTTTATTTCTAGAAATACACATATGTTCCTGATGTAATAGGCTCGACAAACCTCTAACCTCCACAAATGATTCCACATAGTCTCATCATCAGGAGGAACACGTGCCTCTTGCCACTAATAAAATGGCCAACAAAGTGATTTTTGGCCAAATTGACCACAGAGCCTCCCATTTTATGAGAATTTGAGTGAATGAAAGCTAGTTTTCTCACAAGTTTCGAAAATATCCTAATATAGTATAGGAGGAAAGCCAAGTATTTATTTTGCAATTAAATTCTTAATTTTTTTAATTTCCTAAACTATTTAGTTGCATGTTTTTTGTAATTTTTTAAGTTAATTAACAAAAACAAATTTATATAAACTCCTTTATTAAATTGGAGCAAAATAATTAAGATGGGATTTAGACACAACCAAAACCCGATACAACCACACAAATACACAGAAAAACCCAACAAAAAACCAACAAACATAAACACACACACAAAAAAACCTAACCAAAAACCAACAAACATAAACGCATCAAATAATGAAGGGTTGATGTCTTGGAGATCAATTTTCCATGACCTAAGAATTATAACAGAGCTTAGCCATTTTCCATTTCCCACTTCATTGGAGGTCATTATATCATTTAATGCAAGTTCCCAAGGGAATTAACCAGTATTTATAAATACAGGGCTAGGACATTTGACAATTACTAGACTCGCACCGATAAAAACCCACTTAGAGACTTGAACATTACATGTAATATTCCAGTTATAAAATAGTATGCAGAACATAAATAATTAGCTAGAAATGGCAGATAAACAACCATATAACCAAAACAACACCACAATAACACCAAAATAATACCAGAATAACATGAGAAAAAACACTTTGATTATTGAGAGCAATGTCCGCTTGCCTCTTCGAGGGGGAAACCTCCAACAGAGCAAAGCTCTATTACAATAATATCCAAGACAAAATTTCTTATACCCTCAACTCCTATTTATACTAAATATGTTTATCAAAAGAGTAATTTAGAGGAAGATCCTTCTAGAAGTGGAATCTTCTATTAGATCTTCTTACATTTGACTTATTCTTCCTTATTAATATTGACATTTATTACATGGAAATATATTATTCTACCTACGTGAGGGGTTAGGTCCCTAACATGTCCACCCCTTAAAAAAAACCTTGTCCTCAAGGCTTGAGATGAGGAAATTGCTACAGAATGGTAGCTAGTTCCCAAGTGGCATCTGCTCGAGTTATATCATTCCACTGGACTAACACTTCCTTGATGGTTCGCTAACGCAGATGATGCTCACGCTGGTCCAAAACTGCTTGTGGCTACAACCAAATGGATCCTTCTTCGTCCAACTCGGCAAGGTTGGTTTGAGTTTGGCACTTAGTTCCAATCACCTTCTTTAAGTAGGAAACATGAAAAAAAAGATGGAGCTTAGAATGACTAGGAAAAACTAACTTATAGGCCACCTGTCCCACACACTTGAGAATGATATAAGGACTATCAAATTTGGGTGCCAGTTTCTGACAATGGTCATCCTTGAGGGAATTTTTCTTGTAAGGTTGCAGTCGAAGAAACACCCGATCTCCTTCTGCAAATTGACGTTCAGAGCGACCTTGATCTGCTTGTTTCTTCATGTGATTTTGGGACATGACCAAATTATCTTTGAGGGTACGAAGAATAGCCTCTCAAACTATAAGAGTTTGGTCAACCACCTGGACCTTCGATGCACCTGGAAAGTATGAGAGAACTAAAGGTGGATTTTTTCCATATCGCTTCAAAAGTAGTCATGCGAGTAGTTGTATGGTAAGAAGTGTTGTACTACCATTCAACTAGTGGTAACCATTGAGCCCATTGATTTTCCATTTTCGATGCAAAACACCTCAAATATGTTTCCAAACACTTGTTGACAACTTTAGTTTGACCATCAGTCTAGGGATGATAAGTTGTGCTGAGATGCAATCGGGTGCCTTGTAGCTTGAAAAGTTCTTCCCAAAAATTGCTGGTGAAAGTTGGGTTGTGATAAAAAAAAATAGAATGAGGCATGCCATGAAGCTTGAAGACATGATCCATGAAAAGTTAAACCACAATGGAGGTTGTAAATGGGTGTTGAAGAGAACATAAATGAACATACTTGGAAAGATGATCAACTACCACCACGATGACTGATTTATTACCTAATTTAGGTAAGCCTACAATAAAATCCATAGAGATATCCAACCAAATAGTAGGTGGAATCAAATGCGGTTGTAGTGTGCCATGAGATTTGACTATTTATCCCTTGTTTCATTGACAAACATCACATTCAACCACAAAATTGTGAACGTCATGTTTCATACCATCCCAGAAAAAAAAACATTTGACCCGGTCATAGGTTTTGGTAAACCTAGAGTGCCCAGCAATGGGTGTAGCATGAACCTCAGCAAGTACCATGGATTTAAGTTTTAACTGTTTACTTAAATACAAACTACCTTTGTATCGAATCTCATCATTGAGCCAAGAGTACCTTGGGGAGACTGGAGAATTTCCCTGCAATTGTTGTATCAGATGCAAACTTTTGGGATCGTGTAGCCATTCCTGGCGAACAACTTGGAGCCAATATGGTACAATGAAGGAAAGAGAAAAAAGGGACCCTTCATCTTCATATTTTTTAGAAAGTGCATCAAAAACCACATTGTCTTTTCCTTTCTTGTAAATGATCTCATAATCATATCCAAAGAGCTTAGTCACCCATTTTGGGAAAAGGGATGACGATAGGGATGGATATTTGGAGGAAGGCTTCCTGAAAAAAGGGGAATGGAATGATCATGAACACCATGGGAAGGAGGGAGTCCCTGGGGAGTTGAAAAAAACACTTGATGTTTAAAGAGGATGGATTGAATGTCCTGCGACACAAAGAGTGTCTCAGTGTCTTAGATGGCATGGATTTGGGAAATAATGCAAGAATGATAATTTTGTTGGTTGTGGAGCCTGATTATCTTCCTGATTTATAGGTCTTTTACTTTCAGCTGTGTTTATACCCCATGAAGTATTTACACCCCAGAAGTATGTACACTCTTCCACGCGGGGGAGTGCAGAGGGGGGTGCCCCCTCTACGGGGTCTGGGGGGCCTATCCCCCTAGCTGGGGGGTCTAGGGGAAAGCGGGCCCCCAACGTGGGTTCGGGGGCGAAGCCCCTGAAGCAAAAATTGCCTTATAAAAGTATATTGTAATTTCATTGTAAATCTGGACCGTTCATTATAAGGTCGCAGATCTAACGGTAGAGATTATGTTAGGGTTTTTTGACCTAGAAGGCGACCCTCTTTTATGAGGGAAATGTATTGCAGCTATGGTTGATGGTGAATATTGTATTCTGAGAGAGGAAATTGTGAGATAAAGAAGAGGAAGTTACAACGGGTTTTGCTGTAGGTTGTATCCCTTCATTTGTTGGATAATAATAAAGGAAGGACCTGGCAATTTCTTTGGTGGACGTAGCCCACACTGGGTGAACCATGTAAATCTGTGTCTCTCTTGTATTGTGTGTCTTCTGTGTTTTTTTTCTGCATTTGTTTTATTTTATTGCTCCACGGTCCTATTTTTCTAACAATTTTTCGAGCAACTTTTCCATGCGATGGGAATTGATTATCTCTAGGGAACCGATGGTGATGCCTTGGAACTTATATTGTTTTCCCTCCTAGTTGAATTGCATGGTTAATTCCTTAAAATCCATGAGAATGGGACCCAAATTCCTTAGCCATTATGCACCCAACACAATGTCACAACCGCCCATGTCGATAGCCAACATATGAGATTTTAGGTGGTACTCACCAATTTGGAGATGCAAATTTTCACTATGCCCTCCACATTTAATGGACCTACCATTGGCGATCATGATCTGAAAATTATTAACGACACGAATATAACATTTAGTTTTTTGGGAAATGTGGCGATGAATAAAATTATGGGTGCTTCCACTATCAACAAGAATGATGACCTTCCTATGATAAAATTATGGGTGCTTCCACTATCAACAAGAATGATGACCTTCCTATGCTTAATGTAACCAATTATCTTGAGGGTTTGGGGAGAAGAGAAGCCAGTGAGATAATTTAGGGAAATGACTGGTTCTACTTTGGGAGGGTCCGAGGGATGGGTCGTGTCAGTGGGTTTAGGTGACATAGACATAAGGGGATCCTCAACATCATCTTTCGAAAAATCCTCTGAGATGGCCATAAAAAGCGTTTGTTCCTTACACTTGTGCCCATGAAAATATTTGTCATCACAATTATAACAAAGATATTTGAGTTCACATTCATCCATTTCGGCCCTGGTCAATTTCTGGATATTTAGTGGAGTGGAAGTAGGAAAGGGAGCGATTGGTTTAGTGCAAGGAATAAATGAGTGTTTTTGGTTTTGAGAAGAGACAACCTATTGTTCTTCCTTATCTCTTTTAGTAGCGTCCACTCAACTCTAAGGCTGATCCATGAGGACATGGGAATGAATCTCATCCTTGAGGCCACTGATAAAACATTCTTGGAAAAAAGCATCAGACATACCCTCTGCACAAAAATCCAATCGCTCAAAAGTGGCTATAAAGTCTTCCACTATGCCATATTGTTTCAACTTTGTCAAAGGGCCTAAATGGTTGGTGTCAGTGTCAAAGAATTCCTAAATCTCTTCCACAAAGTGTGTTCAAGCCACATACCCTTGTCAGGCATTCTTTTGTTGGAAGATTGGTTTTTATCATTGATGTCAACCCTAGTCATGGGTTTTGGACCACAAGATTGATGAAGGTATTTGGACATGAAGGAAAATGCACATGCAGATACAACACCCATGGATGGATAGTATACATCATGTTGTTTCTGGTAGTATGTGGCACGTCATACGGATCCTCATGGTTGAGGAGAAATGAATTTTTGAATATGACAAAGGGAATTGAAGAAGGAAGTACATGTAGGCCCTGAAGATAATTAAAGAAAAGAATTACAAAATAATAAAGTGTCAGGTCGGTCCTAATGTTAAAAGGAAGTGACATAAATGGTATAAATAAAAATCATTATATATTCATTTGATACAAGTTGAATTTCATAGGAAATAATAAGTAAAGAATGTTAGATTTCAAGGGAGGATGAAGTCTTTTGGTGATGTGTTCTAAGGTATGTTATTTTCAGGTCATCTTACCATTTTTACTGTAAATTTTTTTCTAGAACGATTCAGATGGTGAAATCTCTATGGTATTGAGAAGACATATCAAGGTACCTCTGATACAAATTTTAGCTCTTGATTCGCTATAATTATGGAGATACACTCTGTGGAAGATAAGGTTTGTGACCAGTCCTGATGCTAGTCAATAAACAGGGGTTTTGGGTAAAACAGTCATAACTTCTTCATCGAGAATCCAAATGACATGGGACAAATTTTATTGGAAAGAGTAATGACTGTAGTATCGTGTGTGAGAGTTTCATAATCGGATGTTAAATATTGAGTGTAGGGCATTCTGTACAAGTTCGGTCTCCTGAATAGACCAGAATTGAATAAAGTCTACCATTCTTTCTATAACTTCTTTTTGGGGAGGATTCAAGGAGTGAAACTTGGAGGAGATTCAGAGAATATATTGAGAAATATTATATATAGAATTAGAGTACTCCAAGAATTGAAGAATTGCATAAATTGAAGAAGTCTCTGAAAGCATTATCAGGTTCTAGGTGATGAGTTTTTGATGGGAATGATTTAATGTCAAGTTTTATTATTTCTCGTATATTCTTGGGTGGAAGGAAGAGGAAAGGATGGAGAGTTCAAATATCTCTTGATATTTGAGGATTGTATCTTCCTCTTGGAGCTTTATCCCTCCCTTTACATTTGGAAGTTGTAGCTACCTTTGGAAGTCATTACTTCCCTTGAACAATAACTATTGATTATTTCTCATATATTGTGCATGGTGTATTATGGTGTATTGGTGTAACTCTTATACTATTGTTCATTGATCATTGGATATAGTTGAATGGTTTAAGTATAAGTTGAAAAAGGTTTTAAATTGTACTTGATACTGATTCACTCCCCTCTCAATATCAACAATTGGTATCAGAGCGGGTTACCCTCAGTACAGCTTAACCACTGGAAGGAAGATCCTAACAAGAAATGGAAGACAAAATTACAAATGGGATTCCACCATTTGATGGAAGCAATTTTGAATATTGGGGTAATATAATGGAAACTTACTTGAAAGCTCTTGGGGTAGATGTTTGGTTCTCAGTTGCTTCAGGATACAATGCTTTGAAGAAACCAAAGACTACAGCTCAGAAGGAAGCAAAAAGGAACAACACATTGGCAATAGATACCATCCTGGATGGATTGACAGATTTAGTGAAATCCAAGGTGGGATCATGTGCATCATCAAAAGAGATTTGGGACAAGATAGAAGACCTTTATGTAAGGGAATACACAGAAGAAGAAGAAGAAGAAGAAGTTGAAGAAAATTACAACATCTCATATTTCAAAGAAGAAAATAGAGATCAGTTATTTTTCTTTAATTGTGGAGTAGGTCATGTTGAATTTGAATGTCCTCATCCAAGGATTGAAAGAAATGACACTGAAGAAGAAAATTCCAATGAAGAAGAAGAAAATCATGAAGAAAAAATTATTCAACAAGAAGATGAGAATCTTAAAAAATTGAAGCATGTTGAGATTGAAAATAGCAAGGTCAAAGACACGCAAAGAAAACTAAGAAGTGAATTGGGTAGTTGTGAAAAGATAGTTGTAATCTTGAAGAAACAATTAGAAGACTTTGAGAAACTAGGAGAAGAAACCATTTCCTTGAAAACTCTACTCGAAGAAGAAATAAGAATAAGAGAAGTAAGAAATGTCCAAATGAAGAAGAAAGAAGAAGATTGTGAGAAACTTGAACAAGAGGTTGTCTCATTGAGGAATAACTTAAGAAACTCTGAAATGCCTAAATACTTAACGCATCTTGGATGCATGGGTGAAAATTCATACAAAGAAGATGCAAATACCAACAAGAAGGTTGAAGAAAGAGCTACACAGACAGTTGATGAGAAGTGGACTAGGATACGTGAAAGAAGGAATGATTACAAAAGAGATGAATATCCAATAAGACCTCCTACCTTAAGGAATCAAAGAAGATTCAATCAGTATGAATGAAACTACAAAAGAATAGATCATGAACCTAGATGGACTACATCACAAAGAATCCCACTTACTACAAGGTATCAAAATTTATTTCTTGGTCATTGTTATACTTGCAAAAGTTTTGGACATAAGGAAATTAATTGCAGAATCAATGAAAGGAACACATACGCAAGAAACATGAATGGTGTAAATAGAAGATATGGAAATAATCATGTAATTTTCAACAGAAGTTATATTTCATTTTCCCCTTTGATGGACAAAAATATTGCATGCTACAAATGTAATTATCTTGGTCACAAAGCACGAGATTGTAAATATATGAATGAAGATGTCCCTATGCCAACCACAATATGGAGAAGGAAAGAGATTCCAAACAATGAAGATTATCGAATAACATTGACTGTTGAAGAATGTAAAGAAGAAGATGAATGGTACATAGACAGTGGATGTTCTTCACACATGATCGGGGCTCAAGACAAATTCAGCAGGTTGAAGAGAAAGGGTGGCAATGTTGCATTTGGATATGACTCATCTGCCAAAATACTTGGAGAAGGTGTAGTAGAGATTGGAAGAGAAAATTTAAAAGAAAAGAATGTTCTATTGGTTGAAGACTTGAATCATAATCTACTCAGTGTTAGTAAAATGTGTGATCAAGGATACACTCTTATATTTGATTCCTGAAAATGTAAAATCAGAGAAAATAATTCAGGAATATTGGTTGCAACTACAACAAAAAGGCTGAACAACATATACATCCTAGACATGAAGAAGAGAGAGAAGATAGAAGCCACACAAAAGGATTCCAAGGAAGAAAAAGTCCCAAAGACCAAAAATAAGGATGAAGTATTATTGAGTGCCACATGTTTAGGGGGAGCAGCCCCAAAGAAGAAGGTTACCTTCTGCCATTAAACTCAGGGGGAGAAGCCATACCCTTTGCCATTGATTTCAAAGGGGGAGATAAATTGGGATCATGATGATGGGGGGAACATGACTGTTGTCATCAATGACAAAGAGGGATACTGTTGGAAGATTGGTTGTTGTCATTGATGTCAACCCTAGTCATGGGTTTTGGAACACAAGATTGATGAAGGTATTTGGACATGAAGGAAAATGCACATGTAGATACAAAACCCATGGATCGATAGTATACATCATGTTGTTTCCGGTGGTATGTGGCGCGTCACGTGTATCCTCATGGTAGAGGAGAAATGAATTTTTGAAGATGACAAAGTGAATTGAAGAAGGAAGTACATGCAGGCCCTAAAGATAATTAAAGAAAAGAATTACAAAATAAGAAAGTGTTAGGTCGACCCTAATGTTAAAAGGAAGTGACATAAATGGTATAAATAAACATCATTATACATTCATTTGATACAAGTCAAATTTTAAAGGAAATAAGAAGTAAAGAAGGCTGGATTTCAAGGGAGGATGAAGTCTTTTGGTGATGTGTTCTAAGGTATGTTATTTTCAGGTCATCTTACCATTTTTACTATAACTTTTTTTCTAGAATGATTTAGATGGTGAAACCACTATAGTATTCATAAGACATATCAAGGTACCTCTGGTAAAATGTTAAGCTCTTGATTCACTATAATTATGGAGATACACTCTATGGAATATAGGGTTTGTGACCAGTCCTAAAGCTAGTCAATAAACAAGTGTTCTGGGTAAAATAGTCATAACTTATTCACAGAGAATCCAAATGATGTGGGACAAATTTCATCGGAAATAGTACATATTGTAGTTTTTTGTGTGAGATTTTCAGAATTGGATGTTAAATATTGAGCGCAGGGAATTTTGTACAAGTTCGATCTCCTGAATAGACTAGAATTGAATAAAGTCTACCATTCTTTCTATAAATTCCTTTTGGGGAGGATTCAAGGAGTGAAACTTGGAGGAGTTTCAAAGAATACATTGAGTAATATTATATACAGGATCAGTGTACTCCAATAATTGAAGAATTGCAGAAATTGAAGAATTCTCAGGAAGCATTATTAGGTTCTATGTGATGATTGGTTGATGGTAATGATTTAATGTGAAGTTTTATTATCTCTTGTATATTCTTGGGCGAAAGGAAGGTGAAAGGATGGAGAGTTAAAATCTCTCTTGATATTGGAGGATTGTATGTTCCTCTTGGAGATTTATCCCTCCCTTTACATTTGGAAGCTATAGCTACCTTTGGAAGTCATTACTTCCCTTGAACAATAAATATTGATTATTTCTCATATATTGTGCATGGTGTATTGTGGTGTATTGGTGTAACTCTTATACTATTGTTCATTGCTCATTGGATATAGTTGAATGGTTTAAATACAATTTGAAAATGGTTTTAAATTGTACTTGATACTAATTCACTCCCCTCTCAGTATCAACATCTTTCTCCATTGCCAACGTTCTAGATCTAGATGGATAACACCATATCAAAGTTTTTCAAATTCATTTGTAATTCCATACAAAGAGAAATAATGTTCCATTTGAGTTACCCAACCTGTGGGATCCAATCCATCAAATTTGGTCACATCCACACGTGGAAGGCATAGGTCACGTTGAAAGTGACAGGGCTGAAAATTATGGGAATGAGAGGAAGTTTCACCTTCGGTTTGCAAAGGTGGGTTAGATGAGGGAATATCTATAGGGATATGTATCTTGGCATAGATCATTGTCATGAAGGATTCAAGCTGGGTAGCAAGGTCTTGTTTGAGGTCCTCTATTTTGGAGTTGATGCAGGAATGCATGTTTTTATTGATGATGGCATATCGACACTGAGATGTTTCACTTCTTGTTGGGTTTCTGTGAAATTAGAGTGCAAGGCATTGAAGTGAGCTTCCAAGTCTTGGCTACGGGTGTGGGCCATGATGAAGAGGGAAAATGAAAAAGGGGTGGGTGGGACCACAAAAAAAATGGTTTATGGGTGAAGTGTATCACAACGGTCAAGGCGATGAGTTGAATCCAATGGGGTAAATACCAAATAAGGGTGTTGGGTCCATGAGAAAACAAATTGTTGAAAAATGATAGGTATGATTACGATAAGGGAGAAGAGAGAAACTGATCGGATGGATCTCAATGGCCATCCACCTTTTCCATTGAATCACCATTTTGAGCCTGTGCTTTTGATAAACCATAATATTCACCATTTTGATGGGGAATAGAATGTAATGTCATCTTCATTTTCTAATTAAAAACATCATGTAATGATTTCCTAGTGGTCGTATGTACATGCCTACAACATAGCATTAATCCAAAATATCCCATTCTAACTCCGCAGTTAAGCGAGCTCAGGCTAGAGTAGTACTGGGATGGGTGACCACTTGGGAAGTCCTAGTATTTTACATGCCTATGAAATTTTATAAAATTAGTCCAATTTATCTGTTAAGAACCAAGATAGATCTACAAATATAATCACCACAAATACTGAATACACAATAGATCCACAAGCAAGATAGAAGAAACCACACTTTATTATTACCAAACCCTTGAGGTAGGGCAACACCATACAATGGATCCTATTATGGAAGGGATCCTCTGCTGTTCACTTGCCTCTTTGAGGGGGCATCCTCCTATTGAGCTACCGCTCCAATTACAATACTTCTTTTCATGTCTCATTACATTTCTTGAACCCCTTTATATAGTGCTACCATCACCTAAGAACATTCTAGAGGAGGAATCTTCTAGAAGTAGAACCTTCTAAGAAGTCCTCTTACATTTATTATATCTAACTACC
>ML786582.1:384924-418710 GCA_009831015.1 Picea engelmannii | reverse complement strand
CTTATAAATTGTTGTGTTTTTTATTTTATGTTGATGAATGTATGGTCCTCAACTATATTTGGATAAATATGTGGATTTTTTTTTTCGAGCTATAGTTATGTGTAATATATGGCATACAACCCATTTATATTATCAATCCTTCTTATTCCCTTATTATATCACTCAAATCGATATCTTGTAAAATTCAAGGTTAAAGATATCAAACGTAGATATATGCACATGCCCAAATTATTAAAATCATATGATATAAATGAATCATAGATATAAGTGGGACATACTGCAAGGGTTATGGTAGAACTTGATGAACTTGTGAAGATTTCAAAGAAAATTTTAAGGGATAAATTTTTCCACTTAATTTATTAAAGAAAAAACATTATTCACCAATTTCCATTCTCTCCAAAAGTGTTTCGACCAAATTTCTATAGGACACAATTATTTTATTTAAAAAATAGATAGTTTTAAAAAAACTATGTAAAATCCATATAGGTTTGAATATTTTTACCAAAATTACATGAAACATTAATAGCAGGCATTTTAAGAATTACTAAGATTCATTAAGGTTTCTACAATTATAAGATATGAATGGATCCAAAAAATTACCATGGTAGAGATGGAGTAAATTAGTGGACACTAATACAAATAATTAATACTCTTGCATTGACTTTTTAGAATGGTTTTAGAGTCAATACTAGAGTAAAAGTTAATTCCAAAAAACCATTTCAACCATAACCTACTAACGGAAACCTATATGGACGAATTTTCATCTTAATATGGTCATAATAATGTTGAAAAGTACATCCAAATAACTTTATTATAAATGATGTCTTTTCCCTTTTTCCATTTTCCTCTTAATCATGTCATGTTTCAAAACCAAACTACATTGGGTCTTGTGAAACCTAATTTACCTTGTCTTGTGATTCCTTTTCTTTCCTTAAATTACCTTGTCTTGTCTTGTCTTGCCTTTCCACGACTTTCCCTGCCATGTTTATCCTTGCCTTACCTTTCCTTTCCTTTCCATGCCTTTCCTTTCCATGTATACCTTTCCTTGACTTTCCTTGCCATTCCTTTCCTTTCCATGCCATGCCTTGCCTTTCCATGTCATGCCTTGCCTTTCCATCTCTTTTTCTATGTCATTGCCTCATCTTTTCTGTGCTTTCCATGTCTTGCCTTGCCTAACCTTACCATGTATTTCATGGTATTGGCTTGCCTTGCCTTTACTTTCCATGTTTTTTCTTGCCATATCTTTCCTTTCCTTTCCATGCCTCGTCATGTCTTTCCTTGCCATGTCTTCACATGCCTTGCCTTTCCTTGCATTGAATTGCATTGTCTTTCCATGTATTTCCTTGCCATGTATTTCCATTCCTTGTATTTCCTTGTCTTTTATTTCATCACCTTTCCTTCCATGTCTTTCCATGCCATGTATTGCCTTACCTTTCCTTTCCATACCTTACCTTGCCATGACTTTCTAGGCCTTGCCTTGCCTTGTATTTTCATGCCTTGTCTTGTCTTGTCTTGCCATGCCTTTTCTTTACATGCCTTCATTTCCTTTCCTTGCCATGTCTTTCCTTTTCTTTCCTTGTATTTCCTTGCATGTCATTTTCTTACTTTTCCTTTAGGGATAATTTTAAGGATGGAAATTACCCCAGATGGGGTGATAGTGTGAGACACATGGCACTTGGAGGATGAATGAAGAGGCCAACATGGTGATTTCCATGTGACTAAAGCGTGGCACACACCACCGCCACCCCCATGCACTTAACTCCCCCATACGACGTCCCAGGCACCGTTAAGTTGGGTGCACCTGACCTCCTCAAGTTGTCCCCTCCATGGCTCTGCTCATTAAACGCGCCATTACTCTGTGCATGCGACATTGCCTTCTTCTTAATCATCTATGAATCCATGCCTCATTCCATCCTCCCTCCTTCACTGTGCTCTTCTGCAACCGTATTTTGTTCTAGCTCCTCCTCGACCATCTGGGATATTTTCTTGCACTCACCTTCTTCCCCTGGATCGTCAAAATTTTGAGACAGAGAGGTAATCCAAGGAGAGGCTCACCCTAGAAACCACTATGGCCTCATTTGGTCCTCGCTCAGGTGCCTGCAACCACCCCGGGCTCCTCCCCCTTGCACTCCTCACATTCCTCTCAGTCTGAATAAGCACCACTCGCCAAATCCTCCCCTCCCACTGCCCGACTTGAGGGGTTGGTACTCTTTGATAGCTCGATCGGTTTTCCCTTAGAACCCATCCTTGGCAGAGCCTCCTCATCTTGGGCACTTCCTGCAGTACCACCAAATTCACCAACCAACACACCGGCTCCACCAGAGGCCTCCTCCACTCACCCACCCTTGGAAGTACCACCTCTTCTATAGGAACCTCAGCCTAGGACACACTCCTTTTCAGATTCAGTCCCATACTCGCAATTGCAGGATATCTTGGCCATTCTCTATGGGATGGTCTTCGAGCTTTGACAGGGCCTAGATGACCTTTAGTTTCAGCTGGAGCTGCTGGATGGGAAGACCTCTACGCTCCTCCAAATCCTCTCCACCTTCCAGGGGGGCTTCCAATTCACACCAAAAGCAACGAGGGCAGCAGAGCACACACATACAAGTGACTCAAGTGAAAGGGGGCTTCCCACAGGAGGTGGCGACTCTGGGCAGGCCATGCACATGGCCATGGATAATGAATACACGCCCACCGAAGGAGAAACTCCTAGGGTGTACGTTCAGTAGGACTGGGCTTGCATGCACCTAGGGAAGTGGGAGGCACATGGTTTGACAACATACTGGAAATGGGTGACTCAAACGCTGACACACATGAGAAAATGGAATGGAGAGGAGCAGCTATCGAAGAGGAGCCATGGGACCTTGCAACCCACACCACCTCTTCGCCAGGTTGGCCAACTTACAAGCCAAGTGTATGAAAATCACATGGGTCTTTTGTGGCCTCATTAAGGCTAGTATTAGCATTTTACTTATGACTTTAGTTTACTTTTTCTCTCTATTTTTCAGTTTTTGTAAGATTGGTAGTCATTTTGATCCCAACAACAATTGGATGAACTGGTTTCCCTGTAGGGAAGTTCAGTTATTACAGTACGACACTACTGCACACTCTGTAACTCTGGTTTTTTGAAGGCTCCTTATATATAAATTCTTACTTTAAAAAAAAAAAAAAACATTTTTATATATAACAAAAAAAATTATGGAAATTTATATTAAAATGTAGAAACATGGGCTAATATTACTAGTCCTTAATATTCAAAATGTGAAATGATGGGCACTAGTTTTGTAAAAATATTCAATTTCTGAGGATTTTATATAGTTTCTATAAAATGTTGGCGATTTTTAACGTAAAATAATTTAATTCTACGGAATTTGGGAGAATCATTTTAAGAAAAAAAAAAGAGATTGACAAATCATTTTTTGGGAACAAACATGGAAAATTAACCTATTGGTGAAATTTATCCCCTAAAATCATCTATGGTTTCCTTTCCTTCTGTTTCCTTGACTTGCACCTTTCCATGTATTTCCATGCCTTGTCTTGCCTTGTCTTGTGGCTTTCCGTGTATTGATTTTCCATGTATTTCCTTGTAACGCCTTGCCATGTCCTTTCATTCCTTGCCTTACCTTGTCTAGCCTTTCCTTTCCTTGCCTTTCCTTGACATGTATTTCCTTTCCATGTGGGTCATTCTCTTTGACCATTAGAAATAGGAAAGCCCTTAGTCTCCCTCTTTTACATGACTGGATTTCCACCATTGAAGCATTGGTGATTTTATTGGATGCTATTCAGAGGGTCTCTTTTGTAGAATTTCACCTTGTACAATATTTTACTGCAAACATATTTTCAATAAAAGAATAGAAAATATACAATGAAAAATACACACATTACATAGAGATTTTTCCCTTGGAAACCCAAATCAAACAATCATATTTTATATTCATTCATAGTGATACATTGTTTACAATACAATATACATATAAGAGCCAACGAAATCCAAAACCCTAACCTAATGACCAGGATTAGTCAACAACCCTAATTCATTAACCGAAAACAAAAAACCATTGGCAAAAACCATGTCTAAAAACCTCCCAACAATGGACACAAAAATTGAGGCGACATGAAAAACGAGGAAACAATGGAACACTTTTCTCGAGGAAAAAAAATTATCAGGGGGATGCCCCTGAAACCTAGTGTAGGGGGGGCATCACCCCCCTGCATGCCCAACACAATGTAGTAGACAATAGATCTATTCATGAAAAGAATATAACACATACCCAACATTCTTCCACTTGTTGTCTTCTTTGCATACAGGGGGTTATAGGGTTACATAGTCAACAATCCAGGGAAATAATGCCTATGGATCCTCTACACTAAGTGATCCAGATTTAGAAGTGGAAAGAAATAATTAAAAAAATGAATACAATGAACATAGAGATATGAATAACAACACATATATCTAGTGAACAATATCTTCTATTGAATAAATGAAATAGGATGAAACTATAAAACTGCATAACTGAAACACTTTCTTGAATGGTGGTAGATATCTCTGAGAAGAGATGTCGCTGCTATGCACATCCTTATGAGAAGAATGATTACAATGAGGCTCCAAAAGAATTTTTAATATTACTGATGAATTCCAAAACCCTATACATCTAAAAACCTAACCCTAGGAGGTGAAACATCAAAATCCATGTGGGTCCCTATGGGTAAGTTTGTACCTCAAATTTCTGGGGTCGTAACTTTTGCATATGACCTCTGTTTTAGGCATGTGATAGCCCATTGGAAAGGTATTTTATAGAGGTACACATTACTCCATCAAACTTTTACTTGATATATAGTTTGACAATGAGATCCAAAAAAACACTATTTAGGGCTCCAAAATGGCCTTGGAAGTACAGGAAGATGTGCTGACATGAAAACATAAAAAATAAGCCAATTGGATTAGCTGAGAGGCCACTAGTATCCCCCTGGAAGATGTGTAGGGCTTAAGATATCCCTATAATTGTAGAAACCACAATTACAAAGAAGTACAAAAGAAGGTGTTGAACTAAAAAATGACAAGAGGAGCCAGCTGGAATAGGTGGGTGGCCACCAATATCCACCTGGATCAATCCTCCCCCCTTAGAAAGAAATGGTCTCCATTTCTTTGATTTCCCCCATTAGGTGAGGAAATTTTTGCTGCATTTTGCACCAAGTGAGCCACTTGGCTTGGTGTAGGAGTTGCCCTGCCTTGACAACCCGATAACTCTAGATCCTCTACTGGCGAGTTCCCTTGACCTGTGTGTCCACTATCTGATTAGTGGATGTATGTTCCATGAAGTCAGGGTTGAGCTTTGTTGGTATAAATTGTTGTCCAATATTTGAGGTGTCCAATAATGGTGGAAAATATAGCCGAAGGAGGTACACATTGAATAGTGGGTGAAAGCCAAGGAATGGTGGAGTGTTGAGCTCAAAAGAATTGTTACACACAACCTTGGTGATGGTGTAAGGCCCATAGTGAAGTGGGTGGAGTTTTTGATGGGTCCCTATAAGACACTCCTTTTGTAAGTGTAACCAAACCTTGTCTCCAACCTGAAACTAGTGTGATGCCTTGTGTTGATCATGGCACTGCTTGTACTTAGCATAGGCTTTCTGCAAAATATCCTAGACCTGTTGGCAGATGTGTCGAATCTACTCAATGAATCTAGTGGCTTTGTCGGTCTCAGACTGAACATGGGAAGAGTCTATCTGTGTGGTTTCCAGAGGTAGTGATACATCAATGGGACCCAAGGGTTGAAATCCTAGTCCCATCTGAAATGGGCTATGGATAATGGAGCTATGGAGAGCCATGTTGTAATTGTGTTAAACATAGGGGAGAATATCATCCCATTTACATAGATGCTTAGAGTTTTACATGCACAGGATGTGCACAATCATCCGATTGATGACCTTTATTTGGGGGTGGAAAGCAATGGATTTAGTGATCTTGGTGTCCAACAATGACCAGAGACTCGACAAAAATGTGTTTAGGAACTTGTTGTCCCGATCAAAGATGATGGTATGTGGTATCCCAAAATGGACCCAGACTCATTAAAAGAAGAGCTTGGCAGTATCTATCACTGTGATGTTCTTATATCAGGCTGTGAGGATTTCCATCTTCGAAAACTGATCAACGACCACAAATAAACAATCATTTCCTTGCTTGGTGGATGGAAGGCCATATATGAAATCCATCAAGATGGATTCCCAAGGCTTCTCGGGGGTAGGAAGAGGGGTGTATAAGCCTTGCTTCTTAATGTCTATCTTAGAAATGGCACATGCAATGAAAGAATCAATATACTTGTTGATGTCTTGTTGAAGTTTCGACCAATAAAAACATTTCTGGAGAATGACCACAATTTTCTCCAAGCCACAATATCCTTCCACCCAACTGTAGTGGGATTCCCAAATCATATTTTCACTCTTGCTTGTAGGAACAAAAAGATGGCCCATATGGAATAACAGCCCATCATGAATGTGAAAATTGTTGACAATCGTGCATGTACCCAAGAGCTGATAGGTGGTGTCAAATTCTAGATCTTGCTGATAAAGTTGGGGCCACTCGGATGCCTCATGTCCATTGGAATGGAGCACAATGGTGAGTGAAGCTATGGGAGGTTGACTGAGGAAGTCAACAAAACAATTTTTTCTCCCTATCTTATGCTTGATGTTGATATGGAACTTCTGTAGGTAGGTGGACCACTTTTGATGATGATCATTCTACAACTTCCCCTGTGTCTGTATGAACTGTAGATGCTTGTGATAAGTGTGGATGATCGTCTCCTTTCCCAGAATGTAATTTTTCCATTGAAGACATGCTTTTACAATGGAATACATTTCCTTTTCATAGGTGGGGTATTTCCAAATGATATATGAGAGTATATCACTATGGTATGCCAGTGGATGACCATGTTGAGTGAGAACTGCGCCTACCACATAGTCATATGCATCAGTCTCAATATATAATGGTTGTTGCAGACCATGCAAGGAGAGTAATGAAGTTGAGCACAAGCGATGCTTCAGATTATCAAATGCTTTTCATTGTTCCTTCCCCCGCAAAAAGTTTTATTTGCCACCACCCTAGGTCATGGGGTTGAGGGCCCATGCAATATGGGAGAATCCCAACACGAACCATCGATATAAATTGGCCACTCCCAAGAAGCTCTGAAGCTCGGTTAGTGTGGTCAGGGTTGGCCAGTCATTGATGACTTGGATATTAGTGGGATCGACAAGTACCCCATGCTCATCAACAATGTATCCCAAGTATTGGAACCTGTTCATGCCAAAGAAACATTTTTCCAAGTTGGCATATAGCTTGTTCTATCGCATAGTGCTCAAAACCTGTTGAATATGCCGCATATGCTCCTCCAAAGTTATACTAAAGATGAGGATGTCATCCAAATATACCACAACAAAAGAGTTGATGAAGGGTCTCATTACATCATCCATCAACCTCATGAAAGTGGCTGGTGCATTTGTTAGGCCAAAGGGCATGACCAACCATTCAAGGAGACCTTATTTAGATTTAAATTTTGTCTTCCAGACATCATTTGACTCAATGGGAACTTTTTGGTAGTGATACTTTCGGTCAATATTCCTAAAGAACTTGTCCCCCTTGAGTTGGTCAAGAAGGTCATCAATCTTGGGAATTGGGTACCAATTTTTTACTGTGATTTTATTTAACTCTCTGTAATCAATGAAAAGTTGCCAAGTCACATCCTTCTTATGCACCAGTACAATTGGGCTTCTGCAAGGGGAGGATTTGGGTCTGGTGTGTCCCTTTTGAAGAATCTCTTGGATTTGATTCTTTTTTTCGTCATTTTCCATCAGCGAGCGATGATAGACTAGTCCATTAGGTTTAGGTTCATTGGGGGTTAGATCAATTGGATGCTTGACTTGGCAGTGCATCAGTACCTTGATGGGTGAGGAGAATATGCCTATGTACTATTCCATGACCCCATCCACTTGCTTATGTTGCAAAGAGAGGATCTTTGTAGAGGCCACGAATGTGGTAACGACCTTTTTCTTACTGTGAGAATGGATCACAAAGGAGACGAACTTCCTGGTCTATGAAATTACCTTACTGCATTGCTTAATAGACATTAATGAAATAGTGGTAGGCGACACTACCTATGGTATCCTATACAATTTTCTGCCCAAAGTAATAATAAAACTGCGGGGTCTAGACTCATACACAACATGACGCTTCCACAAATATGGTTTTCCTAAAATAACATCACAAACTTCAAGGGGAGAAATATCACACAATACCTCATATTTGAAGGGGTTTATGCTATAGGGTAGATGACACTATTGGATGACATGGGGATCTATTCCTTGTCGAAGCCATTTGATGGTGTAGGGTTGCGGGTGTGGTGTCGTCAGCAGGTCCAACTGGTTGATGACCTCTACTGTGATTAGGTTCTTCTAAATACCTCTATAAACAATGAAATGAAGTGGATCTTCCTTTACCCACATCTGTGAGTGAAATAGGAATTCCCATTCCTCTTGTTCTTCTAGTTCTCTTGGTTGGACTTTGGTGGTAGTGACAGTGGCACTTGGTTCGACATTGATAATTCACTTCCCTCCTTCTAGATTTGATTTTGAATCATAATCAACCTATGAATCAGAAGCCTTCATCTCGACCACAAGTGACTTCTTGGAGCGACATTCTTCAGTGTTGTGCCAAGAGATTTTATGGTATTCAAACCATTTTCCTGTGTCATTCTTCATCTTCTCATTTTCCTTCTTGTGTTGCAGCTTGGACTTGTTGTCCTGAGAGTGGACATATTTTGTTTGTCCCTTGTTATGTGGGTTGGGGTCACCTTTTCCTTGCTTCGGTTGTGAGGATTTTTTATATCCAAACTCTCACCTCTTCTGCTTAAATTTCTTCTCGATCTTGACAACATATCTATAAGTCATACCCAATGAGGTGATGTCCATAAAATCCATTTCTATTTGAATGTGTCTATGAAAACATTCATGGTATTTGAGAACTAGATGTTTCTTAGAGTATTTTATAACCAACTTAGTGCGAAGGGTATGTAAAATATTGGTGAAATATGGTACTGTCTGGTCCCTTTCTTGATGCAGGGTGGTCCATCTAGTGTACTGGTCCTCATAGATTCCAATAGGGTAGTATTGTTCTTTAATGGCATCCTAGAAGGAATCCCATGTAGGGGAAACCACAAATATTGTATATTCCTTTATGGCCCTTTTCTAAGAGTAAGTGTTCCACCAGTCCTTAACATGAAATATGGTCTTGAGGAGTCCAAAAGTAATCTTTTCCCTATAAGAAAAATTATGAACTGAAAAATATCCTTCTAGTAGATTCAACCATTTATCTACAACATCTGCATCTATCAGTCCTTCAAATAATGGAATATCAAAATTTACCTATACCTTGAAGGGGGTTTCATGGCCGCTTGATGAAGATTCTTCTCCTGTGGAAGCCATCGAAGGATTTGTGCAAATTTGTCTATCATTTCATTCATTTGTCATGCAAGGGCTTCCTCGAGCAAAATTTTAAAAGGATCTCCTGCTCCATCATCTTTATTTTCATCTCTCATGTTTTTTTGTTGGGCTCAACGTGGACTATATTGCAATGGATTGATTGGTTTGAGTCCCAATTTCTTGTACCAAGAGCTTGTTGGGGACATCCATGAAGAAAAATAAATGGAGAGCAGACCTCTCTGATACCATTGATCCAGATTTAGGAGCGGAACGAAATGATTAACATACTTAATACAATAAACACAGAGACATTAATAACAACACATATACCAAGTGAACAATATCTTCTATTGAATAAATCAAATAGGCTGAAACTGTAAAACTAGAACTAAAACACTTTCTCGAATGGTGGTAGCTATCTATGAGAATAGATGTGGTTGCTACGTGCATTTGTCTGAGAAGAATTATTACAACGAGGCTCTAGATTCATTTTTAATATTACTCATGAATGCCAAAACCCTAGACATCCAAAAACCTAACCCTAGCAGGAGAAACATCAAAATTCATGTGGGCCCCTATGGGTAAGATGGTACCTCAACTTCCCGGGGTCGTAACTTTTGCATATGACCTTCGTTTTAGGCACGTGATATCCCATTGGAAAGGTATTTTAGAGAAATACATTATGTTGTCAAAATCAAACTCCATCTATAGTTTGACTATGGAGAGACAAAAAAACACTTTTTAGGGCTCTAAAATGGCCCCGGAAGTACAAAAATATGTCTTGACATGAAAACATACAAAATAAGCCAGTTGGATTAGGTGAGAGGCCACCAATATCCACCTAGAATATGTGTAGGGATTCAGACAACCCCAGAAGTGTAGAACCCACAATTGCTAAGAAGTACAGAAGAAGGTGCTAACTAAAAACTGACAAGAGGAGCCAGTTGGAATAGGTGGGTGGCCACTAATATCCACCTGGATCACCAAGAGAACTTCTCAGTTCTCACATATTTTGTTAATGAATCTGCAACATTATTCAAAGTGTCCACCTTCACCAACAACACTTTCTTTTATTCAACCATGTCTCTCAGAAAGTGATACTGAATATCAATATGCTTTGTCTTTGAATGATAAGAAATGTTCTTTTCTAGAAAAATTGCACTCTGACTGTCACAATCTATCCTTAGAGATTGTTTTACCAAACCAATACCTAGAAATATTATTTCTAACCATACTAATTCCTTACTTGCATGGGTGTCTACCATGTATTCAACTTTTGTATTTGAAAGTGCCACTACAGCCTATATTTTTCTCATCCAACTGATTTCTCATACAAACAGGTTAAACACATACCTTCTTGTAGATCTCCTATGATCCATATCTCCATCCCAATCTGCATCCACAAATCCATGTATGTCCAACACTCTATCCAATCCTGGTCTTCCTTGGTAGCATAATGCATAGCTAGCAATGCCACAGAAATACCCATAAGCCCTTTTTATTGTTGTCCAATGCTCCTTCCATGGTTTTGACATATACCTTCTCAAAACTCCCACTACATGTGAAATGCTTGGTTTAGTATAGACCATTTCATACATTGAAATTCCAACTTCACTCACATATGGAACATGAGACATGTCCTCTTCCTTTTCTTGTGTCTTGGTACACTAATTCACAGATAACTTTACACCAAAAAGAATAGGGACCTTGACCTATTTATATTCCGGCATATTAAACCTTTGCAATATTGTCTCGACATATTTTCTTTGATTTAACCAAAGTTTCTTCGTTTTCCTATCTCTTTTAATTTCCATGCCCAAAATGAAATTTTAAGTATCGAGATCCTTCATGTCAAATTTAGAGGACAAATCGGTTTTCATATCTTGGATAATCTCCTTTTGGTTTCCTATCAACAACATGTCATCCACATACAATACCAAACAAATCAAATTATCACCAATTAATTTAAAATACACATAGTGATCCTCTTTGCTTCTTGTGAAGTCAATTCCTAGCATATACGTATCAAATTTTTGATACCACATCCTTGGTGATTGTTTTAAACCATACATGGACTTTTTCAGCTTGCAAACCAACTCCTTCTTTCCCTTCACAAAAAATCCTTCTAGTTGCTTCATATAGATTTCTTCTTTCAGATCCCCATGTAGGAATGTTGTCTTCAAATCCATATGTTTTACCTCAAAATCAAATGCAATAGCAACATATAACATAAATATTATAGAAGTTAACTTAGCAACAAGAGAAAGAATATCACCAAAATCAATTCCCTCAACCTCAAAATAACCCTTTAATACTAACTAAGCTTTGTATTTCTCGACATTTCCTTCTACATTCAACTTATTTTTAAATACCCATTTGCTGCCAATGGGATTTATTCCAGTTGGAAACTCCACTAGATCCCAAGCCTTGTTCTTATCCAAGGCTTCCATTGCTTCATCCATGGCCTTTTTCTAGAGAATTCCATCCTCTGAATCCACTTCCTCTCTAACAGTTCTAGGATCATCATTAGTAATAGACAAATAAAAATTTGAGCGGAAATCAGATGGAGTATACCTTTCTGGTAGACTTCTTTCTAGAACTGATCTCCTCAATACTGGAGTATGAGGATATTCTTCTTCTGATTCTATTTCTTCTAAAGAGTCTGATTCATCATCCTTTAAATCAAACTCTATTTTCTCTTGTTCTTCCTTACTTGGTAGGACTTCATGTTTATGGACATCCTTCATTTCTCTAAATGCCACATCTAGGATACACACAACCTTCTTAGTTTCTAGGTTCCAAAGCTTATAAACTTTGAGACCATATTTATACCCAATAAAGATACACTTTCATCCTTCTTATATAGCTTACTCATGTTTTCCTTTGGAACATGAACATACGCCTCACAGATACCTAGAGATGTGTGAGAGAAGCCTCAATACTGGAGTATGAGGATCTTCTTCTTCTGATTCTTTTTCTTCTATAGAGTCTGATTCATCATCCTTTAAATCAAACTCTATTTTCTCTTGTTATTCATTACTTGGTAGGACTTCCTGTTTAACAAGATCCTTCATTTCTCTAAATACCACATATAGGCTATACAAAACCTTAGTTTTTCGGTTCCAAAGCTTATAAACTTTGAGACCATCTTTATACCCAATAAAGATACACTTTTCAGCCTTCTTATCTATCCTACTCGTGTTTTCCTTTGGAACATGAACATAGGCCTCACAGATACCTAGATATGTGTGAGATAAGGCTTCTTACCAGTCCATACCTCTTGTGGATTCTTTTCATCCGGTGTTGATGAGGGTGATCTGTTGACCAGGTAACATGTAGCACCCATTGTCACTTCCCATAATTATTTCCCTAACCCAGCACCACTGAGTATGCACTTTTATTTTTCCATCAACGTCATGCTCATCCTTTCTGCAACTCCATTCTGCTAAGGTGTATATGAAGTAGTCTTCTTCCTTGCTATACCACACTTCTTACATAATACTTCAAATTAATTCCCGCAGAACTCTTTGCCATTATCTTCCCTCAATACCTTAATTCTTTTCTTTGTATGATTCTCAACAAGAGAATTAAACTCTTTAAACTTGTCAAAGACTTCATATTTATCCGTGAGGAAATATATCCAAGTATTCCTTGAGAAGTCATCTATAAATGAGACATAGTACACATATTTCCCAATGATGGAGCCGAAGTAGGTCCAAACACATCACTGTAAACTAGCTATAAAATTCCTTTTTCCCTCATTTCACCAAAGGGGAATCTTACCTGATTTTTCTTCATATACACAATTTTCATAGAAATAAAAATCCAGAGAGAAGTTAGACATATATTCAACCATACCTTTACTATGTAGTAATTGAAGACTCTTCTCTCCAATATGCCCCAGTATTTGATTCCACGACATAACCTTTTCTCCAGCGAATGTAGGAATTATTTATTATTAAAATCCAATATCATGAACAATGGAACTATTACACCCATCACTAATAGTGCTTCCTTGAAGCTCTTATAGAGTTCCAAACCGAACTCCCTTCAACAACACCATTGCTCCTTGAACAATCCTACAGGTTTCCTTTCCAAATATTTTTTTTACCCCTGCATCATCCATTTTTCTTACATAAATCAAATTTTTGTCCAATCTTGGGATGTGCAAAACACGAAGTAGTTTTCTAATCCTCCCATATATGATCCTCAACTTAAATTTTCCTCGAACTATGATTATGTTTCTCGAGTCATCACCTAGGGAAACATTACCTCCATCATACCTTTCATATTCAAAAAACCACTCCCTGTTGGGATTCATATGAAAGGATGCACCTGCATCAACCAACCCTGCCTCATTATCTGCATGTGTTCTTGAATAAGCCAAGTAAACATCCCCTCCCTCTTCCTTAGAGTTATTTTCTTCTATATAAGGAGATTGTTCATATCCCTTATTTTTCTCAACTTTGGATCTACACTACTTCTTGTAGTGCACTTCTTTTCCACGTCTCTAGCACACCTTTACAAATTTTTCAGGAGACTTAGATCTTCCCTTAGACTTAGATATTCCACTTGAGGACTTAGATCTATTTCTTTCCTAGGAGCATCCACTTGAAAATAATGCATATGTGCTCTATCCTTCCATTTTCCTTCGTCTCATCTCCTTGGAAAAAAAGGATGAGACCAATTCATCAAACTTCAAGGCAGTTGTATTACTACCTATGGCCATAACCAGACTATCCCACGAGTCTGGTAAAGAGCACAGTAAATTGATACACATATCTTCATATGAAATTTTAATTTCAATAGATACTAACTGACTTACCACAGTATTGAATGTGTTCAAATTATCTACCATTGATTCTCCATCTCTCATCCTCAGGTTATACATCTTCTTTCTCAAGAATAGTTTATTTACTAGGGACTTAGACTGATACAACTTTCCCAACTTATCACACAAATATTTGGCTGTAGCTTCCTCTAACAAATTAAGTAATACTAAATCTCCCATTGTAACAAGGCTTATCATAGTCTCGAGCCAAACCCTTAACCACAAAGACATCCCCTTGAAGCCAACAAATCTCTGATACCAAATGTAGATTTTAACGTTGTACAATATTTTACTGCAAATAGATTTTCAATAAATGAACATAAAAGATACAATGGAAAATACACACATTACACATATATTTTTCCCCTGGAAACCGAAATCAGAAAAACCAACATATTCTATATTCATTCATAGTGATACATTTTTTACAATACAATATACATATAGGAGCCAACAAAATCTAAAATTCTAACCCAGTGACATGGATTAGTCAACAACCCTAATTCCTTAATCAGAAATAGAAAAAACATCAACAAAAACCATGTGAGAAAAATCACCCAACAATGGACAAAAAAATTTTGGTGACGTGAAAAATGAAGAAAAAATGTGACACGTTTCCTAAGGAAAAACCAAATTTCTCGGGGAGGGGGCTTCCCCCGAACCCCAAGGGAATGTAGAATACACTAAATCTAGTCGTGTAAAGAATATAACACATACCCAACATATTTCATGCGCTATTTACATATGGTGCATGTGGGGAACGTACTTGGTGCTGATCCTTTCAATCTTTTGTTAGAGTCCTTAAAATTATTCGACCTTCTGCTACTCCTCGTGTTGGATAATAGGGGATGTTTTAATTCCCTCCTTCCAGTTGATCTCCTCCTATAAAATTTGACACATATTACTTTGGGATAGGGATATAGAGTCCTTCTTAGTACCTTGGGGCTTTCATTAATCAATGGAATGTTCCCTCACTATTGATAGTGGGAATACACCAATGTCCCCTAATCGATGGAATCTACTAGGTGTTTGACATCAAATCCTCCATTCACACTTGTTATATTTTACTAGATACCTTGAGGCCCATTATCATTATAGTTGGGTTGTCTCGTGTTTGTTAACAATATACATCAATTTATAGTAATCAAATGATGTTTCACTATGTTCGACTTCAACACATCTATTTGCATAGTGCAGACTCATACAATGGTCATTTATTTGAATACCTAGGGATGTGGTAGAATTAATCCTTTTATGTTGCTACCTGAGTTACGTTTGGACAATACCACTTCTCACATAAGTACTTGTGAAGGATCCATTATCCAACTATTTCCTCTAGATATCCTTCACTGATTCTGAGACATAGATCCACTGTGTATCTCTTTCATGGTTATGATCTCTTCTGACATTGATCCACTATGTATCTCTTTCATGACCATGATAATTTATTTCTATATATGCATTCTTCGTGGATATGCAATATACTTGATGAACAACCATGCTTATATTCACACCTGAGCATGGGTATGCCCACCTAAGAAATTGAGTATTCTGACTTGTTTCTTTCATTGGTTGTTGTTCTGAGATTGGGTTATGGTGACCTTCACCCTGACTTACTACTCTTTGAAGACTTATAATGTATTTTTGTCAATAATTTCTCTTTCGATCTCACACATTAGGGGGCATCTATTATAGCGTCAATTTCCACCATTGAAGCATCATTGATTTTATTGGCCTAGTCCTTATCCTACTTGCAAACACCTTTTCCCCATACATCCTTGAGATTTTCTAAAAACCACTTTTTGGAACTTGTACATTCCCTGGAAATTACACAACACATGTATACAGGGGCTTCCCAATGGAAATTCATCTACATGTTAGTAAATGTTTTTTTTTTTTTTTTTAAAGTTGATTTATGGGTTTGGTTAGTTACCTAACATCGTTTACCCACACCCAACCATGTTTAACTGGTTGAATATGGCTTAAATAAATCATTTATCCAAGGATAAAGGTAATGAATGACTGCATATAAAAGAAAAAAAATGTTGGTGGATCCCCTCCACATATGCAAGCCCCTAAATCTCCCTTGGTTTCTTGGTTACCAACCTAGAAACCCTTGTTTCCATCCATCCTTGATCACCACCTTATGTGACTAGGAGCCTCCTTGAATTCTCCTTAAGTATTTCATTGTATTAGAAGTTTATATCTACTATATTAGAAAAATATTTGGTGGAGGGACCCAGGATCCTTTCGAGGAGTGGTGCCAGAATAGTACATATATACAATGTAATTTCAAGACTATTGATTTTAATAAGATGCTCATTCCTTCGACATTTTTTGTTCTCAATGTTTAATTCATGGTTATTGAATATGTGTTGTCTAGAACACTAATTGTAATCAATTTCTTTCATATTTGATAGAAATGACGATTTATTTATTAGTATAACTATTTTTTCTCATAGACTTGTATGTTTGAGTTTTGCAAGTTTGAGAAGAAGCAATTGGGAAGGAGTGAGAGGATTCCAAAACTTGGATCTACACCAAACATAGGACCACAAGTATGCTCACCTTTCCCTCTTATATGAAAGTTAGTTACTTCTATTAAATAAATTATATAATATTTGTTCTTTGTTTCTATTGGAATTTTCTTATATTTTACAGTTATCAATATGTTTCAGTTAGCCCACAATTGTATATGATTTTACCCACAAACAATGACTAGTTTGGGTGTACTTAATGCTTCCAAGTTTTATTCCCATATTCCACTAAACATTTTTTTTATGAAATAGGTTAATTATTTCATCCTCCATATATATACTTCTAAACACTTCATCGTTAGCATCCTAGGACAAAAACATATTCAATGTGAGCATGTGGTGCACAAAGTGAAAGATTATAAGAATGACTATAGCCTCCAATATGAATTCTATATCATGGGTGTTGGATTAGACGTTGTTTTGGATATTCAGTGGTGTATTTTGGTAGGTAACTACTTCAATAACAATTGTGAGGAAGTTCTCTATTTCCACCAACATGATCATGATGTCACTCTCCAAGGACTTGAACCTAACATAATCCAATATGTGGAATCCAAACACATGTCCAAACTTTGTTTTAAATCCATCATTTGGATCTACATTAATATTCGCAAGAGTAAACCCAATATTATTAAAATTGGGCTCTAACCATCTTGAAGTATTGTCTTCTTAAAGGAAAGGATTCTTCCAAATTGTTGTAGATATTATATCTCTACTCATTGCTTTCCTTACCATTTGTTAGTGCTAGAATATGCTCTATGACTATTGGGAGGGCATGCCTAGCACATCTTAGTTATTGAAATGGTTTTTATTTGGTTGGAAGGTAGGTGTATCAGATGGGTAAGGAGATATAGGTTTGTTTATAGTTTTCATTTCATATTACAAACAATTAGTAACAAAATCCCTTGTTTAGTCAGGAGTTTCCACTCTCATGGATCATATAAAGCATTGAAAAGATATGGAAGAAAATAAAGGAAAAAAAAACATTAGCTTAACTCATGCTTGCTAATGCATTGAATATTTCCATATTCAAAGACTCTAGTTTGAATCTGAAACAAAAAAAAATTGAATTCAATGGTCCAAATACAAGAAAAGAATCAATGAGTTTTCACTGTCGCTAAACTAAACTTAGAAATCACCTAATGCTCATGCAAATATTTAAAAGTTCACTCAAGGAAAATATGAAAGTATATCAAATATTTAAAACTACACTCAAGGAAAAGATCAAAGTATAACAAAGATTTAAAAATGCACTCAAGGAAAAGATGAAAGTATAAGGAAAAACAATTCTGACCATTGAGAATTTCAAATCCCTGAGTACAAATGAGAATACAGGTGGAAGATTTCTTACAATTCATACAATATCCTCCTTAAACCAAATACTAAACCCCTATCTGGGCCACTTTCAAAATAAATCCCCCTTACATACAAATAATAGATTTTATATGAAATTACATCAGCAAACTCGTTGCTATATTTTTGGAAATAGAAGCTATCTATAAACTAAAATAAATATAATATAAGACTTAGTTGCAAGAAATATGGAATGTTGGGATTGAATGTCACAATTATGCCTGTAATTGATTGTATGGATAAATGGACCTAATCTGGAATGCTTATTAATTTTATGCAACTCTTTCATCTGTCATTAATTCTCTTATAAACTGGAATCAATTCTCTTTGATAGATTCAATTGTTAATAGATCAAGCTTGGACACGTTGTTGTAGATTAACTTTGACTGTCCATTCTTCAATGCTTGATTTTTGCAAATTAATCTGCATTGTTGATGATTGGGCGTGTGAAAATAATATTATGAAAAATAGTTTTTTTATCAAGCAAAGATTTCTCCCAAACCATTGAGATATATTGAAAACCTCTCAAGATTAGGGTAAATGGGCCTGTTAGCACTGAAAGCCACCCTCATATTATTGGAGGATAAGCCTAGTACCCATCAGAGTTTTTGGTGGATGTTGGTTTTATATGAGTGGAGTTCAATGGACAAAACTGAATATATGAATGATGTTCAACACAGAACTAGACAAGAAATGCAGAGGGAAGTGAGGGCCACAACTAACTTCAGTCAATGAATTGAGTTTAAGTGTGAGTAGAGGGAAGACTTAGTAAGAAAGGTGGACAAGATTGCTATGGGCATCAGGCCTTCAAGCATCTTGGAGAAGAAAACTCAAACTCAAGATCACTCTTAAGATCAAGCTTCAAACACTAAAATATGTCCAAATGACACAGTCAAAATAGGACAATGACCAAACCTACATCACCATGCAGCTACAACAACTCGATTGGATCCTCCATGCCCGAGCCATTCAGTGTAAGAGGGGAAAAGATCACAAGGAAGCTGACAAAAACTGGTCACGATATCGTTGTAATCAAACCTACATTACAATAAGATAAAAAACCTTGACTGGATCCTCCATGCCTGAGTGTTTTAGTAGAGTTTTTACAAAGAGATGAAAAGAGGCTGAATTCTATTAATCTGAAAGTCTCAAATCTGATACATAACCAGAGAACAGTTCTAGCATAAAAACATTACAAAATAGGGAGCTCTGATCAACCAGTTGATGATCATAACGATATATTAAAAATATCTATTTATACTCAGAACAATTCACCACCACCCAGAGTGTGACCTGGTCACTAAAATCAAATCTTTGCATCAGGGAGTTCTTTTGTCAGACTGAACGTGCACCCCTCTATTAGACGTGAGCTCAGATCGTCATGGGTTTTGAAGGAAAATATGCCTACATGTGTAACATGGGCTGACGGTTTAGTCCCCATGTTTGGGCCTTCCATTTATGGAGTGAGCCGAGGTTTCAACCACTAGCTCAATTTTCATTAACTTCCTTTCCTCAGAGATTGAATGAGAGTTAATGCTCAAGGAGAGGCCACGTGTTTTTGTCGGATAGGATTCCACATAAACATGTGATTGCGGGGCTACTTAGAGGTGGTTTAGGCTCAGAATGATTTTGGGCCTACAATCCACCATGTTTTTCCACATAGCGCATTCTCTATATGACAGTTTCCATTGTGGGACTGCCCAAGAAAATTATCGTCAGAGCATGTTGTGTCCCCACAATGAACTATGGCCGTAGATCTAGTCCCGATGTGAGATCTGGGTGCACCTTCTAGCACCACTTCCAAGCTTAACCGCCCGCCAACTTTAGGATCTTCCAAACTGTGCCTTTGGTGGGGAGGGAGCTACTTTTGACATTGAACAATATCACAACAATGGATCAAATCTACCTCCTTCAAATCAATGGTCGAGATTTTCGTCGAGTCTCTGGACTCTGGAAAAACCAAAACTCAAACCTCCTCTTCCATTGTTTTCTTTTACCAGGAGCCCTAGATCTGATGACACGTGGCCCTCTTGATGTAATATCCCTAAGGCTGAACCCAATTGTAAATGTATAAATACAAATGTACTTAAGTTGGTGAGTTGTTTTGATATCATTTTTGTATGCACATTTCATGGCATAGTGAGCACATGTACTGCGCAGTAAAATGAAGAAGTTTTCACATTCGAGGATACTGCGTGCAACAACATAAGTGCATGTGATATTGAGGCTAGGTAGCCTTTTGTGTATATGTTTTGTTTTATAGGCTGGTGAGCCAGTTATTATAAGCTAGGATGCTTATGTTTTGATTAGGCTGGAGAGCTTATATGTTAAAGGCCAGTGCACCTATTTTTGTATATGTCTCATACTTAATATAAATATATCATTGCGTGCAGACCGACAATGATAAAAGAGATGGGGGATTAAACTCCACTAGTAAGGGAAAGGGTGGGGGCCTAAAAGTTAAGGAAAAAGGCTAAGCTAGAGAGCTTAAGCCAAAAAGGAATATTATATTAATATTTCTTAAATCATAAAGTATGGATAATTATTTTATCCTAAGTTCTAAAGTGGGGTACAAGTGGACCAAAATAGCTCCCAACATGACAAGTTTCAAGTTGGGGACATGCATACATATTGTGGGGACTTAGTTCATTTTCTCATATTTTCCATCATTCTCCCCATCATTCCTTGCATCATTTAGTCATCCAGTCAATCATCCATGAACATGCACACACCCATTGAGATATATTTTGTATCTTCATGAATGTACCTGAACTTATATCCATAGCCATTTTGTATTGGTGTAGCTGGTTAGCTTGGGAGATGGATTGAAGAAGTGGGTTTTCAGGCCTGTGGGATATTAAAGAGGCGGGTTGTCAAGCCTGTGATCAATTCTCTGGGTGAGATAATTGCTGGGAATTGATTTATTGAAGGTGATAAACTGTAGCTACAGTGCTCTGAGACTTCCTATTTGGCATGTTGCTGAAGCTCAGAAAGGAAGTGGGGCAGTTGAAGGATTGTTGAGAAGAGAAGGGGCACACTTCCTAGGTGGGACAAGAATGTGGGGAATGAGGGACTGTAGGTTGTTAGTTTTATTTGGTGCTTGAGACAGAGTATTTCCTGTTGTCTATGAGCCTTTAGCCTAGTCAGGAATCACTTTACCTAGGTGGAGTTTAGTCCTAGCTCAGGGGTGACTCACTATTGAGAGTGATGAATAGTGTGGTCTAAAGATGGGAGGTTTGTGGAAGGTTTGCATGCAGTTGGTGACATTCTTACAAAGATAAGTTCCAATTGTGTTATAAATTTACATGTTGCATTGTTATTTATGTGCTTATTTTTATGGGTTATCATATGTGCGGTTATAACTGTTTTTATTTTTATGGGTATTTCCTGTATATGTTGCATGTATATGTTTATTGTTATTTGATTGTGAATCCATGTATTTACAAATGTTTTTGTATGTCTATGTTTTATATATAATTCTTCTGCAAGAGTTCTCTGTGTGTATATTTTAATTGCATACAGTTCAAAAAATTTATGTGGCATAGCTGAGTTGGATGCAGCGTATGTTACAGTATATTCCGTAGAGAGAATAGTAAGAGTTCTCTGGCGTAGCATGGCCCGACATGGATGGTCAGGGTCATTACAATTTGGCATCAAAACTCTTTTTTCAACACTAAGCCTGGATGGGACAAGAAAGTTGAGTTGAAGAGAAATGTCACAGAGGATTTATTTCAAAGTGGCCAAATTCCAGTTTGTAGAGCATCCATGGTAAAAAGTAACAACAACTGGGCGGAATTGGGGGAAATCCCCAATTTCTGTTGTTAAATTCATGAGAAAATGGAAAAATTCGGCCAAGTGATGAGATATTCCCAATTTAATATATATTCTAGAAAATGCGTATCTAGAATAGGTCAAATTTGAAGTTACAGTGAAGCCATGACAGATGGAACGAGTTTAGTGGTTAAAATTTTCAATTCACGAATTGATTTTGGATAAATTCATTACAGAAATGTCAACTCACAACAATTTGTTGTTTCATAAGTTGAACTGGTGTTATTGGGGTGAAATTGAACGAATTTCATAGTTGCAAAATGTCTATGGTAAATTGGGGAAAAATTTAAGCAAAAGCCCCAACTTCTATAGCAGAATTCACGAGGAATGGATGCACATAAAAATGAATGTGCACAAGTGGGTGCACTAAAAATGCATGATGCACAAACTGGTGATAGGTAAATTTCGACACTGTATGACAAGATATTTGTGTGTTGGTGCATGTGCTAAATTTTGTTTCCATGCAAAAAAATGTTAGTGTGCAGGTGTGCGTGCTAAATTTTGGTGCCGCATGAAAAATGTTAGTGTGTTGATGTGTGCGCTAAATTTTGGCACCGCATGAAAAAATATTGGTGTACAAGAATGTGGGATAAATTTAGCATTGCATGGTGGGCACACACATAATAATGACGCACGTGGTGTGCACAATGTTGGAAGAGCGTAGAGGATTTTTGTTGGTGCACGCGCAATGTGGGTATATGTTGTCGCGTGACAGTTTAGTTAGTGGTGCGCGTAGAGTTTTGGTGTGCGGTGGAGACGTACTAAACTTTGGCATGGTGCAACGGATAAAGTATAATGGTTGGTGTACATGACCGTGTGATAAATTTAGCATTGCATGGTGCGCACACACATAATAATGACACGTGTGGTGTTCACAGTGTTGGTAGAGAGCAGAGGAGTTTTGTTGGTGCGCGCGCAATGTGGGTATATGTTGTCGTGCGACAATTTATTTAGTGGTGCACACAGAGTTTTGGTGCACAGTGGGGAAATACTAAAATATGGAATGGTGCAGAGTGTAGAGTATAATGTGTGCATAATATCAATGCATGATACAAAATAGCTTTGACAGAGATTTCTAATGGTGTAAACCGTTCGTCAAACAAATATTTTATGAGAAAGTTACAACAAAAACAATGAAGGGTAAATTTTAAGGCCCATCTAACTTCAAGAAGCCATAACTTTCTGCTCTGGAATTAGATTAAGGCATATGAGAAGTCAATGGAACTCTATTGAGCCATAGGAGAAAGTCCCAGAACTTACTTAAATTTATGGGCATGTTAAAAGTGTTTAAATTGGAAAATAAGGAACCTGTAGCATATGAGTTACAATATGATATTTTGGCCTAGAACTTCAGCCTGCTGTAACTAACAGCCTAGAACTTAGAAAGAGGTGAAACTTGGAAAGAGTTTCCATAATGTGTATATGAGGAAACCCAATTGAGATCCTATGAAAATTCCAATGGTGTAGGTGTGAAATTGCATATTTACAGCACAGAGTTGTGGCGAGTTGAAAGATGGACAAAAAAATTAATGGGAAATTTTTAAATAGCCATAACGTTCTGCTCAAGACTCATAATTGAGCATGGGAGTAGGTGTTAGAAAGATATTGAATAGTGGAATCTAAATATCCACCCAAAAAATTGATTTGGGTATTCCATGTTTCAAGAAATTATAAGAAATAATTCTGATATGTATTATTGAACTAGAATGGTTCATATTTTCATGAAATTGTTGAAACAGTTAGCCTGACAAAGTTTTGTTGGCTGCACATTTTGCAGAGTTAACAACAACTAGATTAGATCATAATCAGCAAAAAGTCCATAGTAATGGAAGAGGCATAGGGGACTTATAGTTAGGAGGATGTTATGAGATGGATGGATGTCCATTTGGGTATTAAAGGAACAAACTCCAATGGACATGGAGATGAAATGAATGAAAACATGAATATGGCAGAGACCATTAAAAATTTGCAGAAGGATGTCCAAATCCATAAAAATGATAATGAAAGGCTTATGAAAGCCAAGGAGAAGAAGTATGACTTCAACATGAAGTTATTGCAGAGCTTGAAAAAAATAGAAAAGAAGTTAGATAAGGAGAGTGGCTCAAGAAAATCAAGAAGTCATAGGCCTTCGCATGAGAAAAGAAAAACAAGAAGTGTTAGTAGACATCACCACCACTCTCTACGGCATTCCAATAAGATATCAGGAAGCAACTCAAGTTCATCCCCTGTCATAAAGAATAAGAGGTCTGGGGTGGATGAGCTACGAGGAGAAATGAACAAAATCAAACCTCCTACATTTGATGGTGAGCACAAGAAGGATGAATATGCAGAGACATGGTTGTTGGGCATGAGAAAGTATTTTCAATTGCATAATTATTCTTCTCATGTAGAAGGTAGAATTTCTATCTACCAACTCAAGGGGAAGGAATACATGTGGTGGGATCAGCTTGTGTAGGTGCAACACACTAAAGAGAAAAGTGTTACTTGGAGGGAATTAAAGACGTATTTTGAGAAGAAATACTTGACTAAGAGATACTATGACAAGAAAATGAAATATTTCTTTGAACTCAAGCTTGGGAGTATGACCATTGATGAATATGAGAGAAGGGTTTTAGAATTGCTGAAGTATGTCTCTTTCATCAAGGACGAGACCGTTAAGATTCAAAGGTATTTGAGTGGATTGTCATCATTCATCAGTGACAAAATAGAGTATGATGATCCAAAGACATTGGAGGAGACCATAAGGTGAGATAAATTCTTATATGATCAGCAAAAATCAAGGCCAACTTTCCAAAAATCTTGGCAAGACAAAAAGAAATTCAAGGTGGATCAGAGGAAGAAGGGATCTAAGCCACCATTATTCAAAAATAATCTACAGGGACATCAAACTCTTGGAGATCCCAGAACAATTGAAAACAAGGGGTCAAAGGCCAAGGCAACCATCTATTCAATGTTGGGGTTGTAAAGGAGATCACATGTTTGGAGATTGTCCTCACAGTTGTGAAAAAGGGAGAACTGTTCACAATGTACAACAAGATGAAACAATGGAGGACATGGGCATAAATGTGTCAATGATCTATGCATCCCTGGACAACAAGAAAGCAAAGTATCAGTCACATATGATTGAAATGGAAGGTATGATTAACAACCAAACCATTTCTATTTTAATTGATTCAGGAACTAGTCATAGTTAAATAGATCCTAAGATGGTGGAAAGTTTTCATTTTCCAAGAAGAAAGAATGGAAAATATTGGTTGGTGCAGATGGCTATAGGAGCTAAAAGAAAAGTTAATGAGATGGTTAAGTCATGTCTTATGGATATGAATGGAATGAACAACAGGGAAAATTTGAACATCTTGCCTTTAGGCTCCTATGACTGTCTAATTGGGATGGATTGGTTGGACCAGCATCATGCCATCCTATATTGTCATAAAAAGGCATTTACTTTATTGGATGAGGAAGGGACCCTAAGGAAGGTGCAGGGAATTCCTAGGGTAGTAACCATCCAAGAAATTTCAGCATTGCAGTTGAAGAAATGTTACAGAAAAGGGTGTCAAATATTTGTAGCACATATGGAAGAGACACCTAAAGATAAGGTGTCAAATTTGGAAGATTATGTAGTCTTGAAAATTTTTGAAGATGTGTTCAGGGAGGTACTAGGACTACCCCCAAAGAGAGATATTGATTTCTCTATAAATTTAATTCCTAGAGCAGCTCCAGTGTCAAACACTCCTTACAAAATGAGTACACTAGAATTGAAGGAGTTGCAAATGCATCTTGAAGAACTTCTAAAGAAGGGGTATATACACCCAAGTGTGTTACCTTGGGGTGCCCCAATATTTTTTGTGAAGAAGAAATATGGAACATTAAGATTGTGCATTGATTTCAAATAGTTCAATAAAGTGTCTGTTAAGAATAAGTATCCTCTGCCAAGGATTGATGATCTTTTTGATCAATTAAAGGATGCAAAGATCTTTTCAAAGGTAGATCTCAGGTCAGGATAACATCAGGTAAGGATTATAGAGGAAGATATCATCAAGACCGCCTTTAGGACAAGGTATGGTCATTATGAGTTCACAGTGGTGCCATTTGGGTTGTCAAATGCACTAGCTATTTTCATGTGCTTAATGAATGGTGTTTTTCGAGAATATTTAGACAAGTTTGTCATTGTCTTTTTGGATGACATTCTTATATATTCTAAGTTAGAGGAAGAGCATGAAAATCATTTGAGGATGGTGTTGCAAGTTTTAAGGGAGCATAAGTTGTATGCCAAGTTGAGCAAGTGCTCATTTTATCAGAAGCAAATTCATTATTTGGGGCATATCATTTCAAAGGATGGGATAGCAATGGATCCTAAGAAAATAAAAGCCATTAGAGAATGGTCAGTGCCAAAGAATGTGACAGAAGTAAGATCATTCATGGGCCTTGCAGGCTACTATAGGATATTTATTGAAGGATTTTCAAATATTTCACACCCAATCACTTCCTTACAAAAGAAGGGTGTGAAGTTTTAGTGGACATTGGATTGTGAAAAGAGTTTCCAACACTTGAAACAATTATTAACAAGTGGTCCAATAATAAGGATTGGAAACCCAAATGAAGACTTCATTGTATGAATAGATGCATGTAAACATAGACTTCATGGAGTCCTCAGTCAAAATGGGTTTGTTATATGTTATGAGTCAAGGAAGTTAAACGAACATGAAAGACACTGTGCCAGTCATGATTTGGAGTTAGCATCCATAGTGCATGCCTTGAGGAAATGGAGACACTACCTCATGGAGAAAAGGTTTGAGCTAAGAACATACCATAATGGTTTGAAATATTTATTTGATCAGCCAACTCTAAATGATAGGCAAACCAAATGGTTAGAATTTCTAAATGAATATGACTTTGATATAAAGAATATCAAGGGAAAATATAACAAAGTGGTTGATGCACCCAGTAGAAGAGTGCATGAAATGCATGCTACAGCCATTAGCATGTGCCAATCAGATTTGAAAGACAGAATTACAGAGGTTGCCAAATCAGATTTGCAATACAAGGAATTAGTGGAAAAATTACAGTAAGGTATTTTGCAGCAGAAAATTGAGGAATACAAGCTAGATAATGATGAAATTCTCATGTACAGGGGCATAATTTATGTACCAAATTTCGAGGAGTTGAAAAATCTGATATTGAGAGAAATGCATAATGTGTCTTATGTTGGGCACCCAGGATATCAAAAAACTATTGCAGTTGTCAAAAGCCAATATTATTAGCCAGGCATGAAGAAAGAGGTTGTTGATTTTATTGCCAGATGTTTGGAATGTCAAAAGGTAAAGGCTAAGTATAGACACCCAACTGGTTTGTTACTGTCATTACCCATTCCGAGTGGAAATAGGAAGTTGTAACAATGGATTTCATTACAAGAAACATGATTCTACCGTGGTAATGGTGGATAAGCTTACTAAAGCTGCCCATTTTGTTCCAGTTAAGATCACTCACAAGGTAGCCAACATCGTTGATGTTTATATGAAGGAAATTGCTATATTATATGGAATACCCAATACAATAGTGTCTGACAGAGATCCAAAATTTACCTCAAAATTGTGGAAGGGATTATTTAATGGGTTTGTAACCAATTTGAATTTTAGTACAACCTATCATCCAAAATCTAATGGACAAATAGAGAGGGTGAATCAAGTGATTGAAGATATGTTGAGGATGTATGTGATGGATAAACCATCAAAATGGGAAGACTACCTACACTTTATAGAGTTTTCTTATAACAATAGGTACCAAGCATATCTAAAGATGAGCCCATTTGAGGCACTTTATGCTAGAAAGTGCAACACACCAATAAGCTGGGATAACCCATCAAACAGAGCATTGGTTGGGCCATATTTTCTCAGGGAAATGGAGGAAAACATGATAAAAAAAAAAAAAAAATTAAAGGCTTCCCAAGACACGAAGAAAAGTTATGTTGATAAGGGAAGAACTCATAGGGAATTTAAAGTGGGTGATCATGTATTCTTGAAAGTGAAAGCCAACAGAAGTTCCCTGAAGTTGGAAAATTGTTCAAAGTTGGAAGCTCGCTATTGTGGGCCATTTGAAATCCTAGAGAGGATTGGTCCAGTAGCTTACATGATTGCATTACCTGCATCTATGTCTATTCATAATGTATTCCATGTATCATTTCTCAAGAAATATATACCTGATGCTAATCATGTTATTGATTGGAATGTGATTCAGGTGGAGCAAGAAGGCACTTTTCAAGTGCGTCTGGTACACATTCTAGATCGAAAAATCAAACAACTTCGGAATCGATCCATAGGGATTGTAAAGGTCCAATGGACCTGGTACGGTCCCGATGACGCTACTTGGGAGCATGAGGATGCAATGCGGGCAGAATACCCACATCTTTTTGAGGCTTTTTGAAAGTTTGTTGTATATGAGTAAATGATGCAATGAGGGAAGTGCATAAATAAGGGGAGGGGATTGTAATATCCCTAAGGACGAACCCAATTGTAAATGTAAATACAAATGTACTTTAGCTGGTGAGTTGTTTTGATATCATTTTTGTATGAACATTTCATGGCATAGTATGTGCATGTACTACATAGTAAAATGAGGAAGTTTGCACATTCTAGGATACCGTGTGCAACAACATAAGTGTATGTGATATTGAGGCCAAGTAGCCTTTTGTCTATATGTTGTGTTTTATAGGCTGGTGAGCTATTTATTATAAGCTAGGATGCTTATGTTTTGATTAGGTCAGAGAGCCTAGATGTTAAAGGCTAGTGTGCCTATTTTTGTATATGTCTCATACTTAATATAAATACATCATTGTGCACAAATCGACCACGATAAAAGAGATTTGGGATTAAACTCCACTAGTGAGCGAAAAACTAGGGGCCTAAAAGTTAAGGAAAAAGGCTAAGCTAGGGAGCTTAAGCCAAAAAGGAATATTATATTAATATTTATTAAATCATAAAGTATGGATAATTATTTTATCCTAAGTTCTAAAGTGGGGTACAAGGGGACCAAAGTAGCTCCCAACATGACAAGTGTCAAGTTGGGGACATGCATAAATATTGTGGGGAATTAGTTCATTTTCCCATCTTTTCCATCATTCCCCCCATCATTCCTTCCATCATTCATTCATCCAGTCAATCATCCATGAACATGCACACACCCATTGAGATATATTTCGTATCTTCATGACTGTGCCTGAACCTGTATCCATATCCATTTTGTGTTGGTGTAGTTGGTTAGCTTGGGAGCTAGATTGAAGAACCGGGTTGTCAGGCCCATGGGATATTGAAGAGGTGGGATTTCAGGCCCGTGAGCAATTCTCTAGGTGATAAAATTGTTGGGAATTGATTTCCTAGAGGTTCTAAACTGCAACTATAATGCTCTGAGACTTCATGTCCGACCTGTTGTTGAAGCCTGGAAAGGAAGTGGGGTAGTCGAAGGAATATTAAGAAGAGAAGGGGCACACTTCCCAGGTGGGACGGGCATGTGGGGAATGCGAGACTGTATGTTGTTAGTTTGATTTAGCACTTGAGACAGAGTCTTTCTTGTTGTCTATGAGCCTTTAACAAGGTTAGGAATCCCTTTACCTGGGTGGAGTTTAGTCCCAAATCAGGGTTGATTCACTGTTGAGAGTGATGAATAGTGTGGTCTAAGGATGGGAGGTTTGTGGAAGGTCTGCTCATAGTTGGTGACATTCTTACCAAGATAAGTGCCAATTGTGTGATAAATTTACATGTTGCATTGTTATTTACGTGCTTATTTTTATGGGTTATCATATGTGCAGTTATAAATTTGTTTTTCTTTCATGGGTATCTCCTGTATATGCTGCATGTATATGTTTATTGTTATTTGAGTGTGAATCTATGTATTTACAGATGTTTTTGTATGTCTACGTTATATATATAATTCTTCTGCAAGATTTTTGTGTGTGTGTATTTTAATTGCATCCAGTTCAAAAAATTTATGTGGTATAGCTTAGATGGATGTTGGGTGTGTTACAGTATGTTTCGTAGAGATAAAAGTAAGAGTTCTCTAACGTAGCGTGGACCGACATGGATGGACGACATCATTACACTTGAGATCAACGAATGAGATTATTTTGGGAATTCGGGACTTCAGGGATTTTCTCATTTTAAAACTCCTGAAGCAATACTCCCAGAGTGATAGATCTAATGACATGTGGCTCTTGTTGATCAGTGACTCAGATCCATTTCAGGCCTTTGGGACTTTGGGCTTCGGCCCTTCGGTATTTCTAAGAACTTCGCATTTCAAATCTCCCGAAGCTCATTTCCCCGAAGGCTTGTATAGACTGTCACCTTTCCCCTTTGAGATCAAAAACTCATATTCACTTCGGGGCCTTTTTCTATGGCACTACTAGTAGAAGGGGAAATTTAAAGACATGGCCCATGAAAGAGAGAGAGAGATAGGGAAAGGATACAAACCTAGTTATTCAAAAAAAACCCACATGACTCTTGACAACTGTATGTGATAACATTTAGCTCCACAAGGGATGGCATGCTCCCTGTGAGTCGTGAGCAATGCACAGTTCTAGATCCTTAGTCGTTGGGCTATGGAGTTTAACTCAAAACTTTCATCGAAGAAAACAGGGAAATATGTACACTATTTTACTAAAAAAATAAAACAAACACATGGTCCCCAGGAGGATCTTATTTATATACAATCCTAGGATAACTGACTTTTTACAAGGTGCTAGGTGAAAGAAAACTTCCACCATATCCACCCAGACTGCATGGTAATATAATTCTTCTCTTTATTGCAGATGATCCACAAAAAACTAGCGAGGTATGACAACATAATAAGAACATGGATTGGAACACTGAACATACCCCCAAATGATGATAAGGTGAATAATTTTGCAGGTTCCAATTTTTTTGGAAAACACAGCTCCATATATAGCCCCACAGGGTCACAAAATTTATAATCAGGGGAGCTCAACTGGCAAGAAATTAATTCATTTCCTTCATTGTCACTCACCTATCATTTTATGTTCTTAGAGTGTATAGGTGGGTGAATACCTAATGTCGATTGGATAATGCCAGGTGATATTTTCTCATTTGCAAGTTTTGGAAAGGAAAAAAATTGCCCACTTAGCTCCTCCTTTACATGTTGCTCTGTGTCTTATGCGGGTCCAGGATGGTTGATTTCCACCCAATTCTTTTCCTTAATGAATAAAGGAAATGGATCTATAGTTTGGTCTTGGAAATCTTTCATAAAACCATACTCACCTGTGAGTATTGGTGAAATAATTCCATTTGAAAATTTCAGAACATATGAAACATACGACTCCATGTATATGGCCACAAGATGAATAATGTGACAGAATTATGGCTGCTTTAGAGGAACATGATGCTCCTCTGTAAATGCCTCTCTTCCTGTAAATAAATGAATTCTTTGTTATTTCAAATCCAACTCTTGATCACCAACAATTGCAGTCTCTCCTTCATAAGAATGATCGTAAGATAATGGTACAACAGTATAAAAGGCATCACAACTATGATCAGCCAAGAACATATAGTTATCTATGCAATCAATCACGACTTCATGCTCAAAATGTTTTGAAAATTGATCATAATATTGATATTCATATCTTCCCATAGAAAAATATGTAACTATTGAAGGATCTGATTCCAAATGTGAATCACACCCACTTCCTCATTGTTGTTCTAGATCGGAAATATACTCATTGTTTTCTTGCTCGGAATCTGAAACATACTAACAGTCTCCTTGCTTATGTACATGCAATTGTTGAAGACATGCTTGCATATGAACCCCCCTGCTAGCCCTAATGTTCTATTAAATCTCTTCAACATCTTCAAACAGGTGTCTTAAAGATGAATATTTCCTTTCTCTTAGGATAAGGAAAAGCTCTGGATGTTGAGACATGACATAGTACACCATGGCAACAGTCTCTATGGGTTTGATCTCGATAGGCATACTATGAAAAAAATTGTAAAAACTCTTGTTTAAGACAACCAAGGATTCCTCTTCCCCTCTCCTCAAAGCATTAAACTCAAATCAATACTGATAAAGGGACTTTCTCTCACCCCAACACTTTAAAAATGCATGGCATAGTTGTTGCACAATTGAGGGGGTGGGGGGGGGGTGAATCAGTTGTTACCGAGCTTAAAAAATCATGCTTATTTTAAACTCTTTGGAGAGCACTGAATGACAATAAAAATAATGTAGGGAAGTAAGAAATAGAACATTCAACATCATTCACACATATGAAGTATATAGAGATAGATATTTCCTGAGGAAACCCATAAAGGGTAAAAACCTCTTCTTCTTTATATGTTAAGTAATCTTTACATTCTGTACATTATCATACTTATGAGCACAAAATCATAATGAGGCTGCAACCTCTGTTTTTCAAGATGCAACTTGCTAAGAGCACCAACTCTCTGTTTTCTTTAGCACCTACTAGAAGGAAGCACCAACTCCCTAGTTTCTCTAGCACCCACTAGAAGGAAGCAACAACTCCCTAAGTATTCCAGCACCAACTGGATGGAAGCACCAACTTCCAGTCACACAAGCACCAACCTATATAATAGAGAACAATAGTTCTCGCTTGCACCACCCTACCACCCTGGTTTCTCTGGCTACAACCAGATGGAAGATACACTAAGATAAATCTAGAAAAAAAAACAAAAAAAAAGGTAAAAAACCAAATTTATGGCCTAAAAACTTTAGAAAAGTTTAAAAAACACAAAGAACAATTAAGAATATATATTAAAAAAAACAAATTAACACACTTAAACTACAAAATTTAATACAAAATTAGAAAAAAAATAAAATGAAAAACTTAAAAAAAACATAAAATTACAAAAAAAAAAAAATTATTAAAAAACTTAAAAATATGTAATTTTTTTATGAAAACACAAACAAATTAAAAAAAACATATGCATCGGTGATGGGAGGCCATGGGGGGTGATGTCAGGCATCACCCCAGCTCCCAGGGGCTAAGGCTTAGCCATTAGGGGCTGCATTTATGCCCATAATCACCCTAGCCCCAGGGGTCGGGGTGATGCTCGACATCACCCCTACGACACCCACAATGCTCAACCAGCATGGGTTTCATTGGTGTCATGGAGGGTGATTTTGGGCATCACCCCAGCCCCCAGTGGCTAAGCCCTAGTTCCACAGAGCCAAGGCTTAGCCCGTGCGGGCTGAGGTGATGTCGGGAATCGCCCCAGCCCCTAGGGTCTAAGCCTTAGCCCCGTGGGACCAGGGTTTATCACATGGGGGTTGGAGTGATAGCCGACATCACCCCAGCCCCCACGGGCTAAGCCTTGGCCCCGTGGGACCAAGGCTTAGCCCTTGAGGGTTGGGGTGATGCCGAGAATCACCCGCCATGACACCTCAATAATATGTAGGTTTGTAAAATAATTTTGTTTTAATTTTAATTAAAATTTTATGTTATTTCAATTGAAAAATTGTATTTTATTTTTTTTGTTTTAAATGTTATTAAATTTTTTTATATTTATTTTTTCTATTTTTTTACTTTAGTTTCAATTAAAATTGATAGTTTTTGTAATGTAAACTTGCTTTTAATTTTTTTTTTTTTTTAAATATGCTTAGAAATTTATTTTAAAATTGGTTTTAAAATTTTATTTTTGTTATTTCGTTATTGATTTTATTAAAATTGTTTTCTTTTCATTTAAATATTGTTTTTAAAATATATATTTTTGAATTTTTTGTCTTTTATTTTAATTTTAAAGTTTTAGT
>ML786582.1:369629-384417 GCA_009831015.1 Picea engelmannii | reverse complement strand
TAAAAAAAATATTTATTTGTGAAGATTTTGTTCTTTCTATTTATTTGTTTTTTAATGTAAAATAAAAAAAATAAAAATTAAATTTTGTAAATAAATTTTCAAGGGACCATTTGGAGTCCAATTTTGGGTTGTTTATTTACATAGGGTTTTTTTGTCAATATCGCAATTTCAATTAGGTCACAAATAACTATGATTTTCATGTTTACGAAAAAACATTTTTTTTATGTAGCATCACTTTTTGATTTAGGTGTTGATTTTATGATTTTTCTGAGCTACTGTTTGAGTTTCGAAGGCCATGTTCGAAAAATGTTAGAATTTTGACCACGTTTAAAAAAATGGTGCTACCGGTAGCACCACTTTTTGATTTGGGGGTTGATCTTCATGTTTTTTACGCAAAAATATGGGTTTTAAGGGCTAGAGTTCCCATTTTGAGGTCACAGTTCTCGTTAAGTCGGTAACTATGTTAACAGAAGGATGAGATCTAAAGTGACTCGGGACGAGTCACAGGTGAGTGTTGGGGGCTTGTTGGCCCTTGGATATGGAAGCAAGCAAAGATTAAGGAAGAAAAGGAAAAAAATGAACAACTTCAGAAGACACAGTGACTGATACTAGGTCGAAGTGAGTAGAAGAGCAGAAAAGACTGTGTGAAGTAAGGGAAGGCAGGTTTCCAGACGAGAAGATTGAGAATGACAGATCTGAAAGGAAGATAGATTGTGGACAACTCAGCAAGAGGAAAAAAATATAGTTGGATGCTTTGGAGCACCGTGCGATAAAGAAGGAAAGACAGGCTAGCGAAGCCCTAAAAAAGTGTCTCAAGTTGACATAGGGTTTTGGTATCTAGGGTTTTGACACTTGGGTCTCGGCCTAAGGCTATCGGTGAGCTACTCTAATGTATAAATAGAGTTCTAAAGGACCTGGGATGGGTTGTTTTTGTTTTTTGTATTGTCGTTTTAGTTTTGTTATTGGAGTGAGAGAGAAGTGCTAAGTGTAAGAGCCTTCTGGTATTGTAAGATCTTCAGTTGGGTGCGGAGATCAGTGTCGCAGTTGGGTGCACAGGAAGGGGAGAGAAAGAGAGGAGAATAAAGAAGATCTACTAGCTAAGAGCATAGAAAAGAACTGTATGCTTCATCTTAATATATTATAAAGAATAGTTCTGTGGACGTATTCCTAGAGAGAGGGTGAACCACATATATTTTGTGTTGTGTGTGATTGATGCTCTGTTCTTTGACATTTGATATACTGCTATCACATTACTGTGTTAGATCTGATAGATAGTTGTGCGGAGTATATATGAACTGGTAAGTGATATATAGATGCTATATTGTTCTTGTATTAGGTCCACTTGGTATTCCCTTTTGTTGTATACATCTTTGTCCTGTGACCTCCCCATAGCTACTTTTGGGTGAGACTGCATCTGCTTTGTAGGTGTTGTCGAAAGGGCCAATAGTTAGGTCTTATTGGTGCGCTCTTGGAGTTGAACCCTGGGTCTGCCCCTGTGCCAACATGCCTCATGCAAGTTGAACTATTGTGTTGACCACCATGGTTTGAGAGGATGCCACATAAACCTCTATTACTCATACATATGGGGTTAGCCACGTGAGTGATATCAATAAAATTCTAGAAGGTTCAAAATGCTACCACAATTGAGGGTTGAGGAAGTTAAAAACCTATCCCTAGATGGATATTGGGCTATGTTAAATATCATGCCACTAGGAGGAGAATTTGCTCCATTCTTTTTCATTTTATCTTGTTCCATAGTTCATAAAAACATATGAGTGGTATTCTATGATAATAATAGGGGAGGAGACATTTTGTATAAGCCATATAGGCCATTTTTCAAAGGAAACTCCATAGAGAGTGCCTCTTTAATTGTACTTGCAACCTTTCTATATCAGAGAAAAGAGAGCAGAGAAACCTCACCTTCTAGCTTGGTTTTCTCCTACATTGGGTTTCCCAGGTCATATCTTGTGTGTATTTGTGGATGGTGTGATTTTATTTTATTTTTCTTTATTTTACATCTATCTCATGCATAAGAAGAAAATCAATAACTAAATATAATGAAAAATAACCTTAAAACTAAATATTTTAGTATTTTATTAGATCTGTTGTGATGAAATGTTCTAGTAGAATATTCATGTAAGTTTATCACTAATTTGAAGAAACAATTAACATGATACAAGACTAGGAGACATAAACAGTTCAGATATGCTACTATTTTAGTCACATTTTTTCTAGAGAGAATCCCAATGATGATGCCTTAAATGATTGCACCATCTCCAGGGCCTAGGGACCCCAAGATGCTATGGTGGACTGACTAAATGATGTGAGTCTTGGGTGGCAGAGTGGAAAGTGATTACGATCCTGTCTAGGTCAGATGGTGGAACCAAAAAATCATGTCCATCAAGCACTTCCCATATGAGGGAATTGAATTTTATCAGTATCCAAATATCACACTACCCTCTCGAAAACAATTCGAACCTCTCGATGAGACTTGTGAAATTATTTTTTGAAGTTTTCAATTTTTATAATGTTTTTGGGTTTTTAATATGTAATTTTTTTGGTTAATGTAGCATAAATAATACAAATTATTTTGCTAACACAAATGTGGGATTGACATGACTGACTAGATGGTATTCATCCTACTGCAAGAACTTGATGAGGATTCATACAATGAGGAGAGAAATGATGTTGGTGAACTGAATGGGGTATGAAGAAACCTGGAAGGACTAACTATGGGTGTTCCTCCAATGCATATCGAGGAGAACATGGGGTGGTCGAGCATTTTCATAGTATTGGGGGATCCACAACAAGAGCATCTTATAGACCCATTAAAGGGAACACAATGTCACACCAAGTATTTGAACCTGGGTGTGGAGGGTAATAATCAATCCTCTGAACCACTAAAGATACATCTAATGGACATATGTGTGTGTGTATGTGTGTTTTGTCTCATACTTATGGTTGTCTGTTGATGTGAATGATACCCATGTGTATGTACATGTATGTTTTTCAAATGCATAATTAATGTAAGAAATGCCAATATAAGACATAATATGAATCAACCAATGAATTAGAACCTCTTTTAATATGATGTTAATCAATATAATAAAAGTAAATTTCAAGAAGATGAACCCTCAAATACTTGTGAAGCAACATAAGACTTTGTATGAGATAAGAGTGATTAAAATGAGATACCACTAGCTGGGAATCAAACTAGACAACTAACATGTGAATCTGGAGAGCAAGATCCTTGTATAAGAGATCAATGAGTAAACTATACTCCATAATTTTATTGGTTGCAGGACCAAGGCATATTCCCCTTGAATTCACCAATTCATCTATGGGAAAGAAAATCACTCAAGTAGTGGAATCCATGTTCTGGGTACTATGACTGGTGTCGTATTTGAAGCCTTTGTAGACAAAGGTGGATGTTGAAATCTGCAAATCAAGAATAAAGCATGATAATAATTGAACCGAGAAAAAAAACACACATAAAATAAAAATAACACCACTCCAAAATATAAAAATACATTATGCACAATGCATCATGCATCTAGGTGGCCTAGGAATAATAATTTTTGAAGTAGATTCCACTGTGATGATATGAAAGTGTGATTTCATCATAATCAACTAACTCATAGGCCTCTATGTGAAAGACACATTTAAAGATGTAAAAACCATTCCAAAGGGGTTAAAACGTATCTTGTCCTAAAGTAGCATGGTCTTGGTCATAGACCAAAAACAAGTCACCCTATGAAAAGACACGAGGTTGAACCAATTTGTCATATTGAGATTTTACACACTTCTTATGAGTCTGATTGGCCAATGCAACATCTCGTTGGTGTTAATTAATATGAGCCAGTTATAAGAGATGTTATTCCTCAATGGAAGTACCAAGAAAAATTTCTACAACTAGATTTAGCAATGGAATTTCTCATTCATTTCATGGGAATTCCTCCACTCCATAAACAAGTTGAAATGATGTAAACCTAGTGACAGTATTGGTTGAGTTTCGTTAAGCCCACAATGATAAGAATAGCATAAGATTCCAATTATTATTGTGTTTCCATATCATCCTTTGGATCATGGTTTTGAGTACATGATTGATAGCTTCAACATGTCCTGTTGACTTAGTATAATAAGTGACGGGTGCCTAAATTGACATACTTTCAACACCTTCTAATACCTTTTTTTTTACCATTTTCCATTAATCACTTTGTTTTAATACTTTCCTTATCTAGTTTTTCCTCATTTATGATCAAGGTACCAATGTTTACCCATATGCCAGTAATACACTATTGTTGTATATTAATTTCCTACTTTCATTCACTTGTTGATGTGTTGGTGATCGTGTGGTTCTAATTTTGTATCTCAGTGCCTTGTATAAGGGGGTAGGCCCTTCCTGCATACTAGTGTAGGATTTAGTCTTTTGATTCCATTTATTTATTTCCATATCTACTTTACCTTTTAATCTCCTACAATTCTAAAATCTGGTAGAACAGTCACTACAATTCGTGTGTGGTTGATATTTAATTTCTTATTATTAATAATCAACAGTCTTAAGCTACAATTTTTCATTGGTTCTATTTTTGTGAAGTCATAATTGCAGATGCACTGCAGCTTCTAATTGTTGACATTCACCTCACTATTGTTCTTGAATTGTTATAGCTTTGTTGTTGTAGTCTATGTTGCTACAACTCGTGTTGTTGCAAATTACATCATTGTGATTCCTTTTTGTGTTGTAATTTCAATGTTTCAAATCACGTTGTCGCGACTCTTCTTGCAACTACACTTTATTGTTTTTCTTCTTAATTTGTGATAATGTTAGTCTTCAACAGTTTGAGACTGGTATTAGTGGACTTATATTGGATGAATGAACACTTAATTGTTTGAACAAAACATGATCTTCATTATTCTTGAGCAAGTCACTAGTAGATCATAGTATAGATTTTAGTTTCCACAAGTGTGATTTTGATTTCTACAAGTGTGATTTCAATTTTTTCAAGTGTGATTTCAATTCCTGCAAGTTTGATTTCAATTTACGCAAGTTTGATTTCAATTTTCGCAAGTGTGATTTCAATTCCTGCAAGAATGATTTCAATTCGTACAAGTGTGATTTCAATTCCTGCAAGAGTGATTTCAGTTTCTGCAAGAGTGATTTCAATTTCTGCAAGTGTGATTTCAATTCATTCAAGTGTGATTTCAATTTCCACAAGCATGATTTCAATTCTTGCAAGAGTGATTTCAATTTCGCAAGTGTCACTTTCTTTTCCTAAAATTGCAATATTTACTTCCCTGCAACATAGGGAATAGTTTAGTTTGGTGACTTAATTAAGCATCTTGAACCCTTGATTTGTGACATTCAAAGTACTAGAAAAACAACACTACAACTTGCATATATGGTGCATGACATTTTTCAAGTAAGATACAACCCCATATTGATAATTAAATGTACACTTTTCAATTGCTCGCTAAATAATTAGAAAGTAATTGAAAAGTTTGTCATTTTTTCCATCGTTGTCGGGGAACTATCAAAAGAAGGTAGTTTTTTATTAGGTGTGTTGATTTCATTCATTACAATATATTAAATGTCGTGTTTAATTTTCATCAATTTGTAGAATGGTTTTTTTCTAATCTTTTCTATGCCCAAATATAGAGATCAACAAGGAGGATTTATTATCTCTTCCAAAAACTCCCAAAAAGATAATAGTATAGGTCAATCACAAGAGGGGAAGGAGCTCAAAAAACCAAATTACTTATCCCCTACAACAAGATTTCTTACCAAGAATAACCCTAGAGCATATCCTCAAGAATCAAAGGCTATACAAGAATCTCTAAACAAAGAGGATCTTCTCTCAGAAGAACATATCACCAATCAATATCACTCTGGAGAATTGATTTTTCCTAGGGAACCTTTAGAAACAAAGGACAACCCTCATAAAGAAATGGAACAAGAGATTTTCAAGGAGGAAAATACAACTTTCATATTTCCAATCATAGAAATAAGTGAGGATACCAAGATGAATAACATCCCTCATTCAACCTTGCCAAACTTTCATGGGTTATATAAAGAAGATCTTGATACCTTCCTCTTCAAGTTTGATGTACTTTTTAGAATCTAAGACTACATGAAAAACACCCAGAAACTGAACCTTTTTCCCACCACACTCAAGAGCATTGCACTGTTATGGTTTATGGGTCTTGGAAAGGATAGGATCCACCCATGGGATCAAATGATGAAGACATTTTTAGACAAGTACCAATATTTCTACAAAGCTAAAGAAAGAAGAGAGGAAGTCTTCAAAATGATGTAGCATGAAGATGAGAGTCTCAAATATTGTGTTGAATGGTTTGGCTATAACCTACAGATGGAAAATCAAGGAGACTTGACTCCTAAGACATGACGTTTTTTATGTTCGGGTAGCATCCAAACGACATTCTACTAGATTGATAATTAATAATATGATTATTAATTATTAATAAATATCATTAATTATAATATTATTAATGTAATAATATATTTATAATATAAATTATAAATATATGTAATAAAATATAAAGTATAAATATATATAATAAAATATAAAGTCTATTTATAGTATATGTATAATATAATATAAAGTATAATCAGGGGAAGTAGTCTAGAGGGTTGGTTCATGGGCCTTGACATTCTAAAATTCTATAGGTCTAAAAGTATTGAGGGTAGGGATGGTTCCCTATTTTTCAGAGCTCCTATGATGCAATGATTCAACAAGGTTTAATCTCGGGAGCTAAACATACTTCCTAAGACACATTTATTACCCAAGGGACGCATCTCTTCATGGATGGTCACCATGGTCACCATATGTTATTTATATATAGAACACTCATCATTGTAATAAGATATTCATTCACATACAATATCTTCTCATATCGAAAATTCAATAGGGTATCAGAGCGGGCTGAGCTTGAGTCCCTCATAGGAGGGCCCAAGAAAATGAGAGTAGAGTAAAATCTTAGGAGTGTTAAATTTATGGGGTTGTTGCAATCTCTATGTACAACATATTTAATTTTTACTCCTACCTAAATTATAGAAAAAATTCCATAAATTATGGTGGGCAATGATTTCTTGTAAAAATGTCTAATTACCTAAATATCAAGAATGTACTACATATTTAATTCTACCTATATTTATGCAAAGAATCATATAACTTATGGAGTAACAATTTAACAAAGTCAAATACTATGTGGATGGATTATAACCAAATTAATATTTGGGTAGTTATGTGAGGTATTCTCTAACTATTTATAAGAAAGAAATTTAAATTTAATTTTAAATTTAATTTTCAAAGAGACGTGTATTTTTGGATCAATTTAATATTACTATAAAAAGAGATAATAATAGACACACATATTTTTCCCTCTCAGATGTGGGAAGTGATCTTAGGAAGAGGTCAAAGTTTCTAAGTAGTTGAAATTTTCTGAGTGTAATTGCTTAGTGATGTTCTAGAGTTTACTAAAGTAATATCCTTAGACACAATCACCACTTGCAAAAAAAAATTCTTGTCTAATTTAACTCTAGAAAATCAACATGGTTAGTCATATGACATCGAGTATATGATGGATGTATGTTAGTAGAAGACGTATCATTTCAAGGGTCACTATATATAGTTGTGTACAAGACAAATTGATCAGCTCTAGGAGATGTTTTTTTATTGTTCTTGTTTCTTGTTCCGAGCATGTCACTTGTAATAGCTCTGAGAAGGAGCCATAATGATAGTTGCAGGAAGCAACATGAATCAATACTATCTAGACATAGAGTTGTGCACATCCATGTAATGAAGAAAATGATGAGGTCAACACATGCATAGGGAGTAGATGAATCTCAAGACTATATAGCCTTAGAGGGAGTGATGGCTTCATATGTTTTATGTGGGAAACTAGATAGTCTCATGATGGCATGTTGTAGCTATTAGAGAGCTACCTAGTAGCCCTGGATGCATGTTGTGAAGTCAATATGGATTTCCTGTGATGTATAGATTCATGTGTCTGAAAGTCAATGGCCATGAGCTCGTGTGGATGGTGACAGTGTTAGAGTATGTGTTGGATATAATACCTTCCTCATTAAGAAGGAGTTTTGAGATTTTATGTAATGTCCCCAAGGTCGAGCCCTGTTGTAAATCATGTCTATGAAGTATAAAGCTTGCATTATGAATTGTAATTATGTTTTATAGCTTGGTGAGCCAAGTTTATATAAGCTAGTGGGATTATGTGTTATTAGGCTGGAGAGCCTAAGTGTTAAGGCCGAGATCCTGCTTTTGTATATGTAATCATGCAAAACATTAATAAAAAATATAAACACCACTGCGTGCAGACCGACCACGATGAATGAGTGATGGGGGACTAAGCTTCCATAGAGTGGGTAAGGGATTGGGGGATGGAAGGTTGGGAAGAGAGGCTAAGTGTTTAGCCTAGGGGCTTAAGTCCTTGGGAATAATATTTTAATATTATTCCAAAAATCCATGTGAAATCTATGTTTTGTCCTAAGTTCTTGGGGAGGAACGCATGCTGATGGAATGCATGCAACTTCATGGGTGACATGTGTTGACCCAGGCACATGCGATTTAACCCAGGAAATGAGATGTGTTGGGGGTTCGCTTCCCATTCTTTTCGTGGACGATTTCATTTGAGTGGGTTCGTTCTCCATTCTATTGTTCATTGTCTAAACTGTGTGACCTCTACGTCTGAGCTCGGCATATCACACACAACACTGAAAACCGAAACCATGAGACCTCTATGATTGTCCACTGTATTCTCATAAATTCCGTCTGGTCTCTGTGTTTGGCCTCCATCCTTGACCTCTGCATAATTTCCTGTCACACATCCTATAAATGGTAAACCGTGAGCCGATTTGTGTCTTTTGTAGAACCCGACACCTGGATAATCGCCTGAGTGTGATTTGTTTTAGTGTCTAGTCATTTCCATTTGTGGGACTATGCCCGTTTTCTATTGTGGTCATCATCCTCATGTCAACTGAGTGCTTAATGTTGTTGCGGTTTCCCTCACCCAGTCGGAATTGAGTCGAAGGGTGTGTTGAAGAAGCAGGTTGTCAGGCCCATGGTATAAGAAGCAGGTTGTCAAACCTATGAGCAACTCCCTCCAGGTGAGATATTCTACTGGGAAGTGGTCTTCTAGAGTCCAGCACCAGCTTCAGAGCTCTGAGAATTCTTGATTTGGCCTATTGCCGAGGCCCAGAGAGGGAGGTGAAGCATGGATGGACTGTTCTTGTGAAGGTGTATACTCCCAGGCAGAACATGCATGTGGGGAATGAGAGTCTGTTAGTACTGGGCGTAAGAAGGCATCCTGAGAAGAATCATTTTGGTTATCCTGTGTAGTTTTTCCTGTAACCTCAGCCTAGACTAGGATTCCTTGCCTTGGGTGACCCACTGTTGAGAGTGTTGAACAGTGTGGTCTAAGGCTGGGAGGTTCGTGGAAGGCATGCACGTGGTTGGTGGAATTACCATGGTTTCAAAGATAAGTATCAACTTATGCTTAATATTATGTTTTGCATGCCTATGATGCTTATATGTATCATTTATTCTATTGTGCATATGAATTATTGTTAATGACAGGGATTTTTTTTTATGTTAGTAGTAATATTGTGCTTACTCTGAGTTAAATGTGTTTAATATGACTTAAATGCATGTTATTAATTAAGTATGAGAACGATGTTGTTCCGCACAGTAACATTTGCCTGGCTAGTTGGATTAAGGCCGGGAACGTTACAGTTTGGTATCAGAGCCTAGTTTCAATGCTAATCCTAGATGGGACGAATAAGTGATATTTGGACTGAGGTTTTGAGAAGGAAATTGTGTCTGGAGGAATAATTTCAGACCTCAGAATGTTTCTGAGTGTCAACAAACTACTTGACCATGTTACAAAGCTCAGGAGGTGCAACATTATTATAAAACTGTAGTCGGTGTGGTATATGGCCACAGGGAGAGAGAGAAATCCACATCAGAAGTGCTAGAGCCATGGGATCTATTTGGGAGGAAAGGAGAACCCTCACAATCGTCAAATATGGAGAACGTGCACAAGGTTTAAAACCCTTTGGAGTTGCATAGAAGTGTGGAAATCGCGATACATGAAATCTCAAATTCATCAGAATCATCCATTAGAAAGGATGCGTGGAGAGTGATCAACCTTTCGCTGACTCGTGACCTGAAATGGTCTAAGGGTGAGTTCATGAGAATTCACGAAATGAAAATTCACGATTGGATCACGACTGTCGATCTAAAGAGAGAATTGGATCATTAATTGTCTAGGAGGAAATCGACATTTTAGGAATAGGGAGGAAGAAGGTGGAAAATATTTCGACTTCGTGACACATGAAATCCCGATACATGAAATGTCGATGAGATCTTAGCCATCGGATCGTGGGGAATTAGGACCGTTGGATCATTTCGCGAATTTAGGGATCGTGAACTTGGAGCGTAGGCCAAATTCTTGGTCACTCCAAGTCTCGAATCGCGAAAGGGATTAATAAGGGTAGAATCGGATGGTGGAGCGCTTCCAAAAAGAAGTGTCAAAATCCTATGAGACACCGGATCAGGGAGGCTTACAGCCGTTGATCTCATACATGAATTTCCATATCGAAATTTAGGGATTGAAGTAACAAGAGATTTGGAGTCGCTGCATTGCAAACTCCCGGTTACCGAAAACCCAAAACCCTGAAATCTAGAAATGATCTACATTGTAGATCGTAGGAGAGGAACTTGACTGTTGGATCAAGTAGATGAATAGACCATAATTTCATAATTTCAGCAAACGAAAGTTCGATATGCGTAGGTGCATGAACTCCCGATGCCCGAAACTCTGAAACGAAAAGTGAAAGTAGTGGGGGCCCCTGACATCGCTGGGAGTGAGGTGGACCTTTTTAAGGACACCATGTGTCACTATCTTGGTGGATGACAGCTGTGTTGTGGGCTTGAAGGGTAAGGAAATCAAATTTTTAGAAGTTGAGAGTTGGAGAAGGAAGAGAGTGCGAGAACCTCCGGGACCAAAACCTTGAAACCCGAAACCCCAAAATCCTGAAACTCGAAGTTCATTTGGAGAGCCTTGTAGCACCTAGCAGTTTAGTGTTTGGTCATGACCCGTGATCACATGGGTTAGGGACTAAGGAAACAAGAGCTATCACCTGAAAATTACAGAGCTGAGCAGAGCTCAAAAAATTCACGAAATCAAAACGTTTTTTTATTCGAATTGGTTTTGAATGTGTGGAATTTGTTAAGAAGAGATGGCTTGACAAATTATGGTTGTTTGCACGTTGTGATTGAAAAAGTTTGACGAGTGACAGAACCAATTAGAATTTCCACAAAGTGTAGAGAAATGGAAGAGGTGTTGATTGCCTCCAATTCAGAGAACGAAAGAGAAGGGAGGGATGTCAACTTGGGAGTCGAAGGATCGAACTCCAATGGGAGCGAAAAAGAATTGGATAAGGAAGGACATATGATGAAAATCATTGAAAGATTGCAGAAAGATGCCCAGGCTTGCCGAGCCAATAGCCAAAATCTCATGAGAGTCAGGGATAGGCAGGGTCAATTCAACTTAAGGATGTTGAAGAGTCTGGAAAGAATAGAAAATAAATTGGAAAAGGAGAGTGACTCAAGAAAGACAGAGAGTCGCAGGATCCCTGAGAGGAAAAGAGGATCAAGGAGTGTCAGTAGACATCGTCGTCACTCCCCAAAGCATTCCAGTAGGGAAGTACACAGTATCTCAAGCCCATCTCCTACCAGAAATCACAGGAGATATGGGATGGATGAATTGAAAGGGGAGATGAATATGATTAATCCTCCTACATTTGATGGAGAACATAAGAAGGAGGAAGATTCCGAAACATGGTTGTTGTAGGAAGATCTCCCTGTGGACAAGTAGATTGCCTCAAAGAGCTTGACCTTAACTCTAAGACAGAAAATGATTAACGTGGACACTGACTTCCTTTCAAATCTATCCAAACTATCACATGAGAAGGAAGGAGGACAGAAGTACCTTTTTATCGATGTTTGTCTCTGCACGCTCCGAGTTGTGCTTCGATCCTTTGCTCCTCGCTGGATCATGTGGACAAAAAAAGATACGACCACTTCCTACTCTATTGATATTAGCTTGAAAACAAATCTATCTATCAACGATAAGTTCATGTAACATCATAAACAAACTAGAAAGAAACAGGCCAAGCGTGTCATATTAATGAGAATAACGACAACAGTGCTTACAATCATAGATGCGAATGCGACAACTTCGTCAAGTCCCCTTCGTCTAACCCTTTCCTGAAAGATCCACAACCTAGATAACAACATATTCATTGATTACTATCCTTCGGCTGACTGTGTGTTTCCTACAAGATCATAGGTTTCATGCTAGCAATTCCTCCTCCTTTCCACCATCTTAGAGCCTGCTTATACAGGTTCAAGAGGAGCTTAACCTCTTGAGTTATCTTTAGAACAAGTTGGGAACCTTCTCCTTAGATCAGGGATCTCTTGATGAAACCAAGAATTCGAATACAACTGCCTCCTAATATTGAAAGATCCTCCCCTTATTCTCCTCAACGGGCCAACTACTGCCCCAGATTAGGTAGAGCTCCCTTAGAAGGGGCATTAGAGCATTGGAGCACTCCCTAAGAAGCTTGAGGGGAGTGTCAGCGCCCTCAAGGTAAGTAGCGCTCCTTCAGAGGGGGTAGGGGAGTGTTATAATTCTCCCTGATGCCTTGTAGGGGAGCGCCAACACTCCTAAGGCTGATATAGGGGAGCGATCCCCCTCAAAACCCTTATTTCAGAGCTCTGTTCAGGTGTTAAGAGTTCCTTGTCTTTATTTAACCAGTTCTTCTGCTTCAAATCAGGTACATGAGACGTTTTAAGTGTCTCCTTAGTGTCGTCGGCATGGAAATATGCTTGAACATCGTTTACGACACTTGTGACCAACTTGCGACACTTGCGAAAGTTGTAAGGAAGATGCGACACTTGCGACAATTGAGAGGAAGATGCGACACTTATCCATTTGAGTAATTTTGACATGTAACAGATTGCCCCCCAAAGTATGAAGTTAGAAGATGTGAACTGATAATTGAAATGCTTTGCAGACTCTCAAGCAAGGGTATAGACTTGGAGAACCTGATGGAATATGCACACAAACATCCAACAAATATCATGACATATTTCAAAACCCAAGGCAGGCATACCTATGCTTGGGTGATCAAGAGCTGCAAGATATGGCCGCCATAAAATACACTGTGGATCCATAATTGTATTGATAAAAGGTATAGCCACCGAAGATACAATGTGGATCTATACTCTAATGACTCGAACTGATTGTAGCCATGAAGAATACACAGTGGATATACGAGATGACAAGACATAGCCACGACCAATACAAAGTGGATCTATGTAATAGTGTATGTGTCCTTTGTCTAATAGAAGCTCCTTCGCAGCCTGGGCCAAGTATATCAAAATGGTCGCTCGACCCAGGGTCTTCTTACCAATATCAACATGGTATGATTCCAACCATGTGAATAGATGTCTTGATGTCGAACATGGCATAAACCACTTGAATACCGGTCAATGGTGTAAATCGTTACCAAGTGCGAGGGAGATCACCATTAATGTCAATGATTCCCAAGGTACCCTAGTACATTCCAACGAATGTGAATAGATGAGCTGAAGTCGAACACCTGTGGAATCATTTGATCAGAGGTCAATGATGTAAACCTATTGTNAGGTAGATCAAAAGAACATGGACTGACACAAGTTTTGAGACAATATATTTGGGATGGTTGACTCTCAAGGCGGATACTTCCCCTGAACACTGAGGCACAATAGCACAATGATGTAAACCTATTGTCGAATGTGAGGAGGCCTGCCATTGAGGCATGCAGGTCCCAAAGTACTAACTGGTTTCTAATTCTGATTCCCGGATAATGTGTTGAAGTCGACATGAATAGACTTGTTGAGGGAGGGCCTTGATGTATCCCCCATCAACGACACGAAATAGACATAGAGATGTAATAGGTAGATCAAAAGAACATGGACTGACACAAGTTTTGAGACAATATATTTGGGATGGTTGACTCTCAAGGCGGATACTTCCCCTGAACACTGAGGCACAATAGCAGAACATGATGTGGACCGATACTTATACAGTGGATGCGATGACTTGCGTCAGATGACCCAAAGGAGTGAAAGGAACTCAAAGGATTGGATCAGTGCAGAGGTTCAACAGATGATGGTATATGCAAATGACAAAGTGCCATGTTCAAGGGCGACTCTAAGAAGTGCTGGATGATGTTCTCAAGAGACTGCTTGGATTGCTCCTTTCAATTTTTCCCCCATCCAGATGGACGAGTACCTCTTTTTAATTTTATGAGCTCGAGGAGGATAACACATGCTCGATATAACTCACCTTCAGTAAGTTCCTCTTCCTTTGTTTAATGAACCGGAAGAAGTAAGGGTTTGGTCCCATATGGGTCTGTTGATGTGTGGTTTAACGAGTCCAAAGACAGAAAACTCGAAGGTTTTTCGGGATTATAGAGTTTGGAAAAACACTTAAAAGAGAACTCTCTCAGTTCCTTTTTCGTACAGTAGTACAACGAGACCAAATAAGGGTTAAACTATCGCTCGAAAGACACCCTTTCTGACCTTTTAACGAGCATGAAAGGAAGCAAGGTCGCTCGACAATCTTTTCATATTTAGAGAGTCTGAAAAGGGTTTAAAGGAGACTCCAGGGGGGTTCCTTTTTCGTGTGTTTGTATCCATACGGG
>ML786582.1:316375-368870 GCA_009831015.1 Picea engelmannii | reverse complement strand
AATGAAAATGAAAACAAATTATACCCAATGAAAGTAGATTCAATTTTAAAAATGTTGGTATCAATTCTCAAACTAAATTTTGAGTATTTGTAGGAGTCCACTACCTCCAAAGATGAAGTAAGATGGAGAGAATTTGCAGTTTCATGCAAACAGTCCCATTTTCACATTTTCGGCCGAAATATTCTTTCGGTCGAAACCTAGTTTTTAACGGAATCCGTTAAAAATAAACGTTTCGGCCGAAAAGTATTTCGGCCGAAATATTCTTACTAAGGGAAAATAATTCATTCAAAAAACATTGTACACGAATTTTGACGGCACCGTTAAATTTGACGTGAAAATTTTCGGCCGAAAAATATTTCGGCCAAAAGTGACATTTGTTCGGCCGAAAAATTGCCGCTAGAAATTTTGGAGACCCGATTATCACGAAAGTGTTACCCAGATTCATGATTTTACCCCAGGACTACCAGGAAACCTGCGATGTCAGAACTACAAACCAGGGATTAGCGAAGCCGACATATTATTAGAGAAACCCATAAATGACCATACCTTATGAAAAATAACCATTTATTGAAAACTTCATTTCCCATTTCATTTTGCAAGGATTTTGGAGTAGTGGAGAATCTCACTATGAAGAAGATCTTGTTTTGCTCTCTACCGGAGCTACGGTTCACCGTTTTGCTTGTCGTTCGGACCAGGTAGGTGTCCATCTCTTGCTCTTTCAAACACATGGTTTCACATTCATTTTAATAGAATCATTTAATTTAAAATATGAGCCCTAAGTTGCCCCAATTAGAACCAAATCGGCCTCTTTGAAAATTAATGGAAAAATGGGATTCTTTTACAAAAAACGTTGTAGGAAATGATGGCTAAGATGCCAACGCCCTAGTAGTCAATTAGATAGGTTGTTTTTTAGCAAGGAATCCATAAGAACATCTTCCCAAGTGCCCACGCAGCCCCCAAATTCATTTTGAATTTTTAAAACATTTTTATCATTATTTGATGAATGTTAAATTATGAAGAGAGGGCGTGGTGGTCATAAAGAGTGTGTGGTTACTTTTAAATTATGTGGGGATCTTATTTCATGTTTTTAACTTGCTATTAAAAATTGTCGAAATTGCCAAAACGTGGAAATAATGAGTTTTTTATTTCTTTTTGTTTTGTAGGTAACTGTGGCAATCATGATTGAATGGAAGGAAAGAGAACATGAGATGGATGACTTAGTTTCCTTGCAGAGTCCTCGTACATAGGCCACTTTGTGAGCTTGTGGTTTGCTCAAATTCTTCAAGTTGCAAAAGATGAAGAAAGAGATTTTATTGCTCGAGAATATGATTGGCCTTTGGGATGTTGCAGAACAAGGATTCCGTATTGACACGCAGCTTCTAACCACTAAGTTAGAAGATGTATATTTTCTGACTGGCCTCTCAAAAAGTGGGGTCCCCATATCTTTCAACGGGAAAAGGGCGCTACCCGAGCAAGTGGACGTGTATCTGGCACGTCACTGTATCCCGGGAGAAAGACTGGTAGGGGGTAGAATCCCTATCAAAGATATTCGAGAGTTGCCCCTCCGGTCTATATTGTTTTCTATCACGAGTGTGACCGGAAGTACGAGCACGCATGTGGCATCATGATCACAGGTGGCTTACGGTGTTAAGTGTTTGGAGCCAACACTGTTCAACTGGAGTGCAGGGTTCCTTCAAAATGTGAAGGAGCAGATTTCACGGTGTAGGACTGGACATAAGCAGTTTGGCTATGGCTCGTTTTTGGTCTCATTTTTTCTGGAGCGCATCCCCCATATGCAGCCTCAGATATCACTGGCAGTGCAACCAGTGGATGAAGCGAGGATGGAGAGGTGGACTAGTCTGTCTCCAAGGATAGTATCGGAGTCAGAGTTCCATTTCACTGGCGATTTCTTTGCTTGGCTGAGACGACAGTACCTCTGGATAGAGGACTTCCCTTATGCTGAGGTAGATTTCTGTGGGAGCATGGAATTGATTTTTCCTGCGGGGGAAGACTGGCATGTGTCAGGTAAGAGATCGAGCCATACCTTGTCTAGTTTTTGTTTTTGATTTTTTAATGTATATATATATATATATTTTTGGGTATGTAAAAGAGTTTTAACAGATGTATTGTTTCCAACATGCAGACAAGGGAGCAGTGTGCCCGGCTGACATACCGGTACCAGGACGTCATGGAGGTGTCCCGATCACAGTAGATCTGGTAGTACCAGCAGTAGGTCTCCGGGAGGTTGAGAGAAAGCTCCAAGGCCTTACGATGGGAATCCCTCCTCTGTGGAGGGGGGAAGTGCCTTTACATCTGTAGAGGCACACTATGGGAGTACCAGAGAATATCAATTCTCTATTGAGGTGCGTAGTCCATGTGGTGATGTGTTACTCACAACACAATGTAGTGCGGGGAGATTAGAGTCTCTCCTGTGATCATATTTTGTATGCCTTGTCAGGCGACGTTGTATGGGTGGAAAGACCCAGTATTTTGCTCTTCTACATACTTTTTGATGTAATACAAACATTTCAGTGATGCCATATACATATATATATATATATATATATATATATATACAGTTTCGAGTTTTACAATGCCAATGATTTGTACATGATGATGTCTGTGATGTGTTTTAATTTACATGTAATGTATATTTTTCCTTTCCTTGAATCTTATATGTGGGAAAGATACCGATCCATGATATAATTAGCTAATGAATCCGAAACACTATTAAGTTCTCTTGGAATGTGTCTATATTCAATGTAATCGAACATTCGTTCAAGACGATGAACCTGTAAGTGTAGACGTAGCAGGATAGGACTACGGATAGCATAGATACGGTTGAGTTGATAAACCATGAGTTGGGAGTCTAAGTAAATAATGATACAAGAGATATCTAGAGAGGAGGCTTGGGTCAACAGTCCGATGACAACGTGATATTCTGCCATATTGTTGGTTGCTGGTCCTAAGCAGATACCTCCTGAACTCACCACCTCGTCAAACTGGTAAATAACCCATGCCGCCGAAGCAATATTCCAGGATTGTCGACTAGCGCCATCCATGAACCCAAAAAACATAAGAAAGGAAGATGCCATCTGCGCATGAAAACACAAGCACAGTCATGAGTGGCAAAGGTAAGACTCGAGTACGTGAAAGAAATAAACACACCAAACTAAATACAGTCATGTACAAAGTACAAATGCTAGGTGATCTAGGCATAGTACTTTTTAAGGTAAAGCTTGTTTCGGGGCTCTCCCAGGGAAATTCCATTATGGTCAACTAATTCATAGGCACCTTTGTGTAGAACATGCTTCACGATGTAAGGATTGTGCCACATAGGTTCTACCTTTCTTGTACCCAATTTATCGTGGGCTTGGTTGTAAACAAGGACTAAGTCTCCTTCTGTGAAAACCCGAGGGTGGACGGATTTGTCGTATTGTCTCTTAATTCTCTTTTGATGTGCCTCATTGGCGAGAGCAGCATCGTGACATGTTTCATCCAATTTGGATAGATACAAGAATTGTTCTTCTTCAGTAGAAGTATGGGGCAGGAGTTCTATTCTCAGTTTTAGTGATGGGATCTTACACTCGATTGGTAGGATGACTTCAATGCCATAGACCAACTGGAAAGGATTGAATCCAATTGAAGTTTTCACAGAAGTGCGATAGGCCTAGAGAGAGGAGAACAATTGTAAATTCCACGATGTTTTGTTTTCCCCTACCATGCGTTGGATCATGTTTTTTAGGACTTTGTTGACAACCTCAACTTTTCCATTCACTTGAGGGTAGTAGGGGGATGAGTTTTCATGGAGAAAACCCAATTTGACATGTAACTCACTCATCATATGGTTTTTGAAGTGTGCACCATGGTCAGTGACAATGGCACATGGTACACCAAAACGAGTTATGATGTGGTTGAAGAGGAATAGAGCTGTATTACGGCCATCATTCAGGAAGGTAGGCATAGCCTCAACCCATTTGGTGAAGTAGTCAATGACAACAATGATGTAACCGTGCCCCCCAGCTGAGGTAGGCTTACACTACATGAAATTGATACCCCATTTGGCGAAGGGGTTGATGGCGATAATAGGGTGCAGCGCGGTAGGGTGGGTGTGTGCCTTCTTATTGAAGATTTGGCAGGGTGGGCATTTTTTGATGGCCTTGATGCAATCTTTTAAAATCGAGGGCCAAAAGTAGTCGGCACGTAGGATTTTTTGGGCTGTGGCCATCTCGGAAAGGTGACCGCCACAGGCACCAAGGTGACAATCATTCAAAATACGTTCAGCCTCCTCGTGAATCAGGCATCGCCGAAGGATGGTGTCAATACCACGGCGATACAAAGTGTCGCCGAGGATGATATAACGACGAGAGTGGTGACGAATGCATCGATGCTCTTCGCAAGAGATGTTGGGATGAAAACATTGGGTTTGAAGGTAGAGGAGAATGTCTCTGTACCAAGGATCAGATGTGTTGATGAGGAAGAGAGATTCATCAGGGAGAGAATCTCTAGGTTCGATGCTTTCATCGGCATGGGGGAGAGCACAGATGAGATCGACAAACACCAAGGATTTTTTGGCTTTATCCTTCGTAAACTCAAGATCGAATTCTTGAAGAATAACGATCCATTTTGAATATTTTCCCCCAAGTACTTGACATGTCAAGACGTGGTACATAGGTTTGGCGTCTGCGATTACCATGGTGGTGCGTAATAAGATGTAGTGGCAGAATCTTTGGATAGCAATGACGGCTGCCAGAGTCAGTTTCTCAACATGCGAATATCTTAGTTCGGGTCCGGATAAACTCTTGCTCAGATAATAAATCACATGTTCTTCATCGTTGGGGTCTTCTTGGACTAACACCATCGCAATGGTGGAAGTGGAAGCGGCCAAGTAAAGGATATAATCCTTTGTATATTCGGGAGGATGTAACAAAGGAGCGTGGGTCAAAGCATGCTTGAGAGCATCGAATGAACCTTGAGAAGCATCATCCCAGATGAAAGGGACATTCTTTTGTAGTAACCTCATAAATCCTTTAGTGATCTCAGCATAGTTGCAGATGAAACGACGAAGAAAGTTTGCTTTGCCTTGCAAACTTTGGAGTTGGGTTAAATTGGTGGGTGGGGGTAAGGCTAGGATGGCCTTGATTTTTAAGGGATCCACCCTGATCCTGTCTTTGGAGACAATGAAATTGAGGAGTCGACCAGATTCAATAGCGAAAATGCATTTGTGTGGGTTCAAACGAATACGGTAGAACCTACATCGAAGAAAAATCGCTCATAAATGATCAATGTGATCGGATCGATTTAGCGAATGGGTGGGTAAATCATCGAGGTAAGGTTCCGTGATATGCTTGATGTCATGGAAAGTGTACGATATGGCTCGCTGGAAAGTAGCACCAGCATTTTTAAGGCCGAAAGGTAGGTTTCGGTAGGTGAAAGTACCCCAAGGGTAGATGAAGGCTGTGTTATGTTGATCGACAGGTAATATTTCAATCTGGTTATATCCAGAAAAGCCATCCATGAAAGAGAAGATTACGCTCCCTGTGCAATTATCAATGATTTGATCAATGAAGGGCATAGGGTAGTTGTCCTTGGGACAAGATTTGTTGAGATCTCGATAGTCAATGCAAACACAGATGGTCCCTTGTTTCTTAGCAACCGGAACAAGGTTGGAGACCCATTCGGTTAAAGGGATGGGATAGATGAAGCCAGATTTTAGAAGTTTTTCAACTTCTACCTTTATAGCTGTGATTTTCTTTTGATGAACCAAGCGGAGATTTTGTCGAACCGGTTTCGTGTCAGGGTAGGTTTTAATTTCCTGTACGACTATTGAAGGGTCGATCCCTGGCATTTCCTCGTAACTCCATGTGAAGACATCATGGAATTCCTTGAATAAAGTGGTGTAAGAAACCACTTCATCGGGTGTGCAATTAGTGCCAAGGTTGATGTTTTCCACGACACCTTCTTTGATTGAAATGTCAATCGTGATTGTAGTAGAGATGTTACCCATGTTCCCCTTGGAGAGAGTATCTTGTGTAAGGATAGGAGATTGCGGAGCATCGGTAACATCGGGAGGGAAGATAGAGCGTATGTCTTGGTGAATTCCTTCCAAAGGTGGAAGAAAAGAGGATCGATGGTGGTTGTCATCCTAGGGCAGATCGTCAATGCTCAACATTTCCATAATAGATTCATCAAAAGGAAAAATTTGGGAAATGTAATAAACGACAGATGACAGGGAATCCAACCACGAGGGCATCGAGTAAGTATTCGAAGAGGGAGAGGCAGATTGAATAGCTACGTATGTGGCCTCGGCTGGGCTCAGTGGCATAGTGTCACCGAGCACATCGAATTCCAAAGGACTAGGCACAATCCAAGGATCAGATGATTCCAAGGATTGATAAGGCATAGTCAAGATCATATTGATGGCGGAAATATGATGTGCGGTAGGTGGAAGTGGTGCAGGGAAGGTACCCATGAGGCTAGAATCATTCAATAAGCCAACACCAATGCTTTCATACGTAACCGGATGGTCTCCCAAAAAGGGAATGTTGTTGGTAGCAGGGATGCGAGCATCGGGTGTGCAGAAATCAAGTTGATCGATGGTAACGATTTTGCCTTGATGGGGGAATTGTACACATCGAAACACCGACGAGGAAACGGAATTCATAGCGTAGAACTGACTTCTTCCAAGTAGTAGGTTGTAATTGAGGGGAGCATCGACCACCTCGACGTCAATGGTAACGATTTTTCCGTCCAACTGAACCGCTAAGGATTGTAATAATCCATGAGGATGAAAACCTTGTCCGTCGAAGGCACATAACATGGTAGCTTATTTGTTGAGGGAAGGTGATTTCAAGCCTTTCCAACAGGCTAGAGACATGACACAGGTAGAGACTCCCTCATCCAGGATAGTCCGATGGATTTGTTGATTGTGAACAACAACATCGATTTGGAAGCCTAGCTGGTGGGAGAGTCGCGGTTGATGATCATCCAGGTTAAACGTGAGGTTGTTTGATGACTCAGGATCAAAAGCACCGATAGCGGCTAAGAGTGTTCTACATTGGCTAGGGCAGTTTTGTAGAACTTCCAAGGCAGACATGGCACATGGGGCTTGGGCCAAATCTTATACAATGTTGTAGTTTTGGGCAGCCCATGAATTAGGATTGAAGGTATATTTTCGGATGGTGCTCTTAGGAGGGTGTAATATAGAGTCAAACAAAGGTTTCTCAATATGGAGTGGCCCGGATGGAGGGTTCATAGATGGAGGATTAATAGAGGATGGTAACGAGTCTGGTGAAGAACCGTTAGCAGTCTTTGGTTTATCAGGTTTAACTAGTGTGTCATATGTCCCAGAATGAGTGGTTAGATTAACTCTGTTAAACATGTAAATGTGGGCGCTTGTCAAGGCCTCATCATGGGGTTGATTGGAACTTCCCCCCGACGTGGGGGTTTCTGCAACCAAAGATTGTTGTTGTGGAAAAGGTTGAGTGAGCACAGTGGGTTGTGAATTTCCTTTGAAAAATTTGGCCACTTCATCACGATGTGGACAATCTCGAGTGTAGTGATCGTCACCACAAATGAGACATGGGAATTTTAGTTTTTCGTTGTGGTTGTTTTCCAGCAGCAGGGGTTTGCGGTTGGGTTTTGGGTTGTTCGTTGTTATTGTTCTTCTTTGGTTTGTTTCTCGTTTTCTTCTTGCCCCCAAGTTTTTGTGAAGGTGTTGATTGGACCACGTTCACATCATAGACTTGAGTTTGAGGGGGGGTAGAAGAGGGTGCATTCGAACTGGGAGCAGCCATCGAAGTGGGCCACTGAATTGTTCCAGTAGACTGGGTAGTAGATTGGGTTTTGACGGAGCCAATAACTCCATCTGCATGCGAAGCAGTCGATGGTTTGGATGGATCGTTAGTGGCACAGGTAGAATTCGGTATCAACTCGTATAGAGTATCGGATTGTGAATAGACTAAGTCTAAGTACTGAGCTTAAGCAATGGCTTCTTGCTCAGTGACTACATCACCCATGGCAACGTCACAAGCAATCTAGGGTAGCAATGATTTAGTGAACCATTCTGCTAACAATTGGTCAAGAATGACTGCTTTGATTAGCCTTCGTCATCGTCTCCATTCATGGATATGATCAGAGATGTGTATGGAATTCATCTGATGAAGGGAGGTTAATAGTTCAGTACCTGTCTCGTATTGAATGGGTAGTTAGAAGTGAGTGAGGAAGGACATGGCGAGGGAGTTGAAATCGTGAAAAGATGCACGTGGTAATTCAATATACCATTTTGCTACGAAACCCGTACGTGTTCGTTGGAAAAGACGCAAACGAATCGAATCATCCATGAGGGGGTTGGATGAACACCACAAATGGAAATTCATCACATGGTTGTTTGAGTCTTCTCCGGACTTTCCGTCGAATTTTGGGATATCAGAAGGAAGTTTAGCTGGAATAGCTGGCCAAATCGAAGAATGATAAATAGGATCATTCGTTAACCGAGACAAGTCTGGAAGATCCAGGGTAGCTAGAAAAGGTAGTTGTTGGTTAACTTGTGGGTAATGTTGGTGTGGCAGAGGGACACCAGTGGGTCCCATTACTGGGTTATGTTGATAATTATAACTCGTGGACCCTCTCATGTGAGGTTGGTTTTGACCAAGGTACATAGAATTTGAGGTGTTTTGAGAAGCATGTGTGAGCGGAGGATAACCGGATGGGTTTTGTGGGTTATAGGGTGGGTTTGGCATTTTTCCATAAGGGGGTTGTTGCAGAGTTTGAGCATTTTGTCCTACCGAGAACTGTGGGTTTCCTTGAAAGAGGACGTTCCATGGATTGGGTGTAGCAGACACATTTTGTCAAAGTGGTTGATGGTGGACTCTGACTTGAGTTTTCCCCCCAGCATGAGGGTGCCCCCCGAATGGGATCTATCCTCTGATGGGAGGATGCCCCCCATATTGAGGTAGAGTTCCCGATATTTGAGAACCAAACATAAAATACTGACCGGTACCGCCGAGCGGATTAGGACCACCAATATCGGTCCCTTCGGGTTGTTGGATAGGTATGGAACTTCCCGGTATGACTTGGGTAGTAGTTTGGGAAGTGGTGGCAGCGGAAGCATTCAGTTCCATGAATCCAAAAGGGAGTGTAGGTCTTGGTGTTATAGGTGTGCCAATCGGAGCTTGATTAACCACTGCGTTACCGACGGGGATAGTCGGAATGTGTGGGACCATTGTAGAATGGGTTGTCTGGAGCGGAATAGTAGACCTTGGGCCAATGGATGGTATGTTCGTACCAACGGGTGGTGTGGCTGTAAAAGTGGTGGTACCGGTAAAGTGATTTAGAGGTACATTGTAGGAAAAAGGTACGTCGACACCTTCTCCAGTTCCATAGAGATCTCGCACCAAGCGTGGTGGACTTTGAACAATGTTTGCGGTCCAAAAAGGGTCATCGGCTAAAGGGTTTTGAGAAGACCCAACTGGAATGTCAAAAGGATTGACGACAACAAATTCTCGAGCAGAATTCAGGTGGAGGATACGTCGTTCATATCCCTCCGGAATGCGATAAGCTTCCGGAGATTCTGAAACAATTTGAAAATTCTCAAAAGAAGTGGGAACTTCTTCCTGGGAAGTTGTAGTATTTTGAACCTCGCTCTCTTGAGGGGATTCCTCGGTAGAATGAGGGGGTAAAGGGGTGTTTCCTTCCATATTTTCTGGAGGAAGTCCCTTTAGCCTCCGCGAGCGGCATGGAGGGTCGATGTTGGTGAAAAAGAGTCGGCGAAAGAAATCTATGGCCAACTAACGAAAAGAAACAACACACGCTAAAAAATCTAAGAATCACAACCAAGCAAACAAGACCTTCTTTTGATGACCGTATTAGTTGGTGATGAAATCCAACGTCGCGTGATCAAGTCCAGAAGGGGAGGGGATAGGGTGGAACAGTTACAATGGCGACCTGCTTAATGGACTTACGCCTTGGTGTAAGCTTCCACGCAGTAATTGTGGATTTACCCTCCAAGGATCCCGAGTGAGTTTCACCAATGTCTGCTCCAGGTACAGTGACACTTCCCATCACTGTCACCTTGTGTAAGACCCTAAATATTATGGCCACTAAGGTTACCAATTCATAGTCAGCCCCTGGGTGGGAACAGTCGACAGTCCGATCTGAACGTACGGGCAGGGTATCGAGCCCGAAATCAACTAAAAAGATTCCACACAGTAATTGTGGATTTACCTCGAAGTGATCCCCATAATACGATCTCACCACCACAATCAGTTAAACCACAGAGGGTTAGTCCCTGTATCTCACTCGAATGCGACCTCATGTGTAACCCCTGTGTGAGAGGGGGATCCTAGGAAGACTTATACGATGATTGAATTTGACTCTCCCTAACTCAAGATGCTAATGTTTGTTTTGGAAACTTTGGAGAGTTATGCTCACAACCCTAATCCAAAGTACTAAGCCTAGTCTATTGTTGGTGGAGGATCCTAGGAAAGAAAAAGTTCTAGATAATTTTTAATTAGCGTTGATTTTATGGCTGTTCTTTACGCAAAAAGTGGTGCATGGAAGTGAAACAAATGGAATTATGACTCAGTCCCAAAAATGCATCAAATATGATAAGCAGTCATTTCTTTTCAATGAACATCTATCTAAGGGAGAGAGAGAGTTCTTTTCACTAACCAAGCACAAACAAGGAGTGCCCTCAAACGATTCTTTTTCTCAATCAAATCTTGATGTAATACTAAAAGTTTTAGATGCCTTCTAACATGCACAATCAATCATGAAGATGCCTTTTATTGTTTTCATATGAATAATGATCAATTCAACACAATGCTCATCTTGCTAATTATCTTTTTGTATGAATGAAAATCAAACTAGCACAAGCAAAAGTCATACAAACAATACACCCTTTCATTACAATCAAAACGAAAAGCGAAAGAAAAGAAACAATCAAAGAGAAAACAAACTTCACACCCAGAATAAAAATTTGAAGAACAATGATCTTGACTAAAATCAAGATGAAGAGGTCTGTAGGCCTTTGATGGCCTTCACCAAGGTTTCTGTTCAGTTGATGAGGAGAGAAAAACAATGCATGGGTTTAAAACTTCACTCAACAGAAAAATTCAAAGTCAATAGTGAAGAAGGCTACAAAATACAAACAGTAAGATGTTTGTTATTCAAGAAAAAGACAAATGCCAAGGCTGGAAGAGAAGGAGCACTGACTCAAAAGGTTACTCAGCAAGAGAGACACAGAGAAAAACCCATAAAAATGCAGTTCTGGAAGGTTTGTTGGCCAAAAAGAGGTTGGCGCTCTGTTGCCAAAGGGAAGGAACATTATAGTGCTATGTGTAAGGCTATGAGGGAGTGTTGGCGCTCTTTTAACACTAGGACAGGGGCACCAGGTTCAAAAACTCCCAAAAATGTTGAAAAATTCCAAAAATTGCAATTTAAACTCGACAATTATGCTGAGTATGATGGGGTAAGGAGCCAATCATCTCATGAAACCAATCAAAAGAGGAGTGAACTAGGTCTGAAACAATCAAGGGGTAGAACAAGGTCAATGAGGAGAAATCAAAACAAGAAGTTTCGATTTGAGGCTATCTCCCCAGTGGAGTCGCCAGTTTCTGTTGTAGGAAAATCTCCCTACAGACAGGTAGATTGCCTCAAAGAGCTTGACCTTAACTCTAAGACAGAAAATGATTAACGTGGACACTGACTTCCTTTCAAATCTATCCAAACTAACACATGAGAAGGAAGGAGGACAGAAGTACCTTTTTATCAACGTTTGTCCCTACACACTCTGAGTTGCGCTTCGATCCTTTGCTCCTCGCTGGATCCTGTGGACAAAACAAGATACGACTACTTCCTACTCTATTGTTATTAGCTTGAAAATATATCTATCTATCAATGATAAGTTCATGTAACATCAGACACAAACTAGAAAGAAACAGGCCAAGCGTGTCATATTAATGAGAATAACAACAACAGTGCTTACAATCGTAGATGCGAATCCGACAGCTTTGTCAATTCCCCTTCGTCTAACCCTTGCCTAAAAGATCCACAACCTGGATAACAACAACTTCACTGATCACTCTCCTTTGGCTGACTGTGTGTTTCCTACAAGATCATAGGTTTCATGCTAGCAGTTCCTCCTCCTTTCCACCATCTTAGAGCCTGCTTATATAGGTTCAAGAGGAGCTTAACCTCTTGAGTTATCTTTAGAACAAGTTTGGAACCTTCTCCTTAGACTAGGGATCTCTTGATGAAACCAAGAATTCAAATACAACTGCCTCCTAATCTTGAAAGATCCTCCCCTTATTCTCCTCAACGAGCCAACTACTTCCCCAGATTAGGCAGCACTCCCTTAGAAGGGGCATCAGAGTGCTGGAGGGATCCCTAAGAAGCTTGAGGGGAGCGTCAGTGGCCTCAAGGTGAGTAGAACTCCTTCAGAGGGGGTAGGGGAGCATTATAACACTCCCTGATGCCTTGTAGGGGAGAGACAGTGCTCCTAAGGCTGATATAAGGGAGCACTCCCCCTCAAAACCCTTATTTCAGAGCTCTGTTCAGGTGTTAAGAGTTCCTTGTCTTCAGTTAACCAGTTCTTTTTCTTCAAATCAGGTACATGAGATGTTTTAAGTGTCTCCTTAGTGTCGTCAGCATGGAAGTATGATCGAACATCGTTTGCGACACTTGTGACCAACTTGCAACACTTGCGAAAGTTGTAAGGGAGATGCGACACTTGCGACAATTGAGAGGAAGATGTGACACTTATCCATTTGAGTAATTTTGACGTGTAACAATGGTTTCTTGGCATGAGGAAATATTTCCAACTCCAGAATTATTCCTCTCAAGAAGAAGGAAGAATTGTGATGTATCAACTAAAAGGAAAAGCATCCATGTGGTGGGATCAGCTTGTGTAGGCACAATACATTAGAGAGAAAGATATCACATGGAAGGAATTCAAGAGGTATTTTGAGAGGAAATACCTGACTAAAAGATACTATGATAGAAAGATGAAGGATTTCTTCGAACTCAAGCTGGGCAACATGACCATTGATGAATACAAACGAAGGTTTTTGGAATTACTGAAGTATGTTCCATTCATCAAAGATGAGGTTGTCAAGATTCAGAGGTATCTGAGTGGACTGCCACCTCACATTGGTGACAAGATTCAGTATGATGATCCTAAGACTATGGAAGAAATAATAAGAAGAGATAAATGCTTATATGAACAACAAAGAGAAAATCCTACCTTTTGAAAGGCTTGGGTTGACCAGAAAAAGTTTAAGAAAGAATAGAGGCGGAAGGGAAACAAACCTCCCTTTTTCAGAAATAATCCTCAAGGACATCCATCGTTTAGAGAGCCGAGAATGGCTGAAGTAGGAGAACAAAGGGTGAGACAAATGCCCATTCAGTGTTGGGTTTGTAAAGAGAACCACAAGTATAGATATTTTCCTCATAAAAATGGAAAAGCAAGAGCTGTCCATAATGTTCAACAAGCCGAAACAATGGAGGACATGGGTAGTATAATGCCAAGGATCTATGCGGCCTTGGACAACAAGAAAGCTGAATTTTAGTCGCACATGATTGAAGTGGAAGGTATGATTAACAACCAACCATTTACTATTTTAGTTGATTCAGGGGCTAGCCATAGTTATATAGACCCTAGAGTGGTAGAAAGTTTGCATTTGATAAGAAGAAAACATGAAAAGTCTTGGGTAGTATAGCTAGCTATAGGAACCAAGAGGAAATTCACGGAGTTAGTGAAGTCCTGTCCTGTAGACATGAATGGACTAAGCACGAAGGCCGATTTGAATATTCTGCCTTCAAGCTCTTATGACTATTTAATTGGGATGGACTAGTTGGACCAGCACCATGCCCTCTTGGACTATCGTAACAAGGAATTTACATGCTTGGATGAGGAGGGGAATAAAAAAACAGTCCAAGGAATTCCTAGAGTTGTTACTATTAGAGAAATCTCAACAATGCAGCTGAAGAAGTGCTATAGAAAAGGTTGTCAATTGTTTGCAGCCCATGTGGAGGAAGCATCCAGAGATGAACTCTCAAATATTGGAGACCATGCAGTACTAACATAGTTTGAAGATGTATTTCAGGAGGTACCCAGACTATCTCCGAAGAGAGATATCGATTTCTCTATAAATTTGATGCCTGGAGTAGCTCCAGTGTCGAAAGCTCCTTATAGAATGAGTATGCCATAGATGAAAGAGTTGGAATTGCAGCTTGAAGAACTTCAAAAGAAGGGGTAAAATCGCCCAAGAGTGTCACCTTGGGGTGCCCTAGTCCTGTTCATGAAGAAGTAGGATGGGAAATTGAGGCTATGCATTGATTTTAGATAGTTGAACAAAGTAACTGTCAAGAACAGGTATCCTCTGTCGAGGATCGACAATATTTTTGATCAATTGAAAGGTGTGAAAATATTTTCAAAGATAGATCTCAGATCGGGATATCACTAGGTAAAAATAAAGGATGAGGACATCAGAAAGATAGCCTTTAGAACAAGGTATGGTCATTACAAGTTCACAGTGGTACCGTTTGAGCTGCCGAACACACCTATTATTTTTATGTGCTTGATGAATGGTGTATTCAGGGACTATTTAGACAAGTTTGTCATAGTCTTCCTGGATGAAATTTTTATGTATTCCAAGTCATAGGAAGAGCATAACAACACCTAAGGATAGTGTTGCAAGTGTTGAGAGAACACTAGTTGTATGCCAAGTTGAGAAAATGCTCGTTTTATCAAAGGCATATCCATTACTTGGGGCACATTATTTCAGAAGAAGGGATCGCCATGGATCCTGAGAAGGTTGAGGCCATTAGAGAATGGTCAATGCCAAGGAATGTGGTGGAAGTTAGATCATTTATGGTTCTAGCGGGCTATAACAGAAGGTTTATCGTAGGGTTCTCAAAGATAGCTCACCCTATCACTTCCTTACAAAGGAATGAGAAAAAGTTTCAGTGGACTGAAGAGTGTGAAAAAAGTTTCCAGCGATTGAAGTAGTTGTTAACCAGTGCTCCAATCTTGAGGATTGCATATCCAAATGTGGATTTCATGGTGTGCATAGATGCGTGTAAAGAAGGGTTGGGAGGAGTTCTCAGTCAGAATGGATTTGTAATCTGTTATGAGTCCAAGAAGATGAAAGAGAACGAAAAGAATTATGCCACTCACAATTTGGAGTTGGAAACAATCATTCACGCTCTGAGGAAATGGAGACATTACCTCATGGGAAGGAGATTTGAACTTAGAACAAACCATAAAGGTCTGAAATATTTGTTTGATCATCCAACCTTAAATGCTAGACAAAGTAGGTGGATGGAATTTCTGTGTGAGTACGACTTTGAGATCAAGAATATCAAAGGAAAGGAGAATAAAGTGGTTGATGCACTCAATAGGAGGGTGCATGAATTACATGCTACAACCATTAGCATGTATCAGATTGATATTAAAAGTAGAATTCTGGAGGCTGCAATTGTAGATCTGCAGTACAGAGAATTGGTAGCCAAGCTATAGCAGGGTAAAAAGCCACAGAAGATGGAAATTTATAAATTGGAAACAGATGGAATACTGTTGTACAAGAATAGAATTTTTTTACCCAATGTCCAGTGCTTGAAACAAATGATTTTGTAGGAGATTCATAATGTGCCTTATGTAGGGCACCCTGGATATCAGAAAACTGTAGCAACGGAGAGCCTAAGTGTTAAGGATGGAAGCCTACTTTTGTATATGTAATCATGCAAAACATTAATAAAAAATATAAGCACCATTGTGTGCAGACTGACCACAATGAAAGAGTGATGGGGGACTAAGATTCCATAGAGTGGGTAAGGGATTGGGGGATGGAAGGTTGGGAAGAGAGGCTAAGTGTTGAGCCTGGGGGCTTCAGTCCTTAGGAATAATATTTTAATATTATTCCAAAAAGCAATGTGAAATCTATGTTTTGTCCTAAGTTCTTTAGGAGGAACACATGCTGATGGAATGCATGCAGCTTCATGGGAGACATGTGTTGACTCAGGTTCATGTGATTTAACCTAGGAAATGAGTCGTGTTGGGGGTTCACTTCCCATTCTTTCCACAAATGGTTGTGTCTGAGTGGGTTCATTCTCCATTATGTCATTTGTTGTCTAACCTATGTGACCTCTGCATCTAATCTTGACATATCACACACAACACTGAAAACCGAAACCATGAGACCTCTTTGATTGTCCAGTGTATTCCTGTAAATTTCATCTGGTCTCTACGTTTGGCCTCCATCCTCGACCTCTACATAATTTCCTGTCACGCAACCTGTAGCCAGTAAACCGTGAGTCGATTTGTGTCTTATGTAGAACCCAACACCTAGATAATCACATGAGCATGCTATTTTTTATCGTCTGGTTGTTGCCATTTGCGGTACTATGCCCATTTTTTGTTGTGGTTGTCAACTTGGTGTCAACTAAGTGCTTGATGTTGTTGTGGTTTCCCTCACCCAGTTGGAATTGAGTCGAAGGGTGTGCTGAAGAAGCGGGTTGTTAGGCCCGTGGTAGAAGAAGCAGGTTGACAGGCTTGTGAGTAACTCCCTCCAGGTGAGAGAGTTTGTTGGGAAGTGGTTTTCTCCCAAAGAGAGTCCATCACCAGCTTCAGAGCTCTGAGAATTCCTGATTCGGCATGTTGCCGAGGCCTAGAGAGGGAGGTGAAGCACCGATGGACTGTTATTGTGAAGGTGTATACTCCTGTGTGGAACAAGCATGTGGGGAATGAGATTCTGTTAGTAGTGGGCATAAGAAGGCATCCTGGGAAGAATCCTTCCAGTTATCCTGTGCATTTTTTCCTGTAACCTCAGCCTAGAATAGGATTCCTTGCCTTGGGTGGAGCTTAGTCCTAGCTCGGGGGTGACCCACTACTGAGAGTGATGAGCAGTATGGTCTAAGGCTGGGAGGTTCGTGGAAGGCCTGCATGTGGTTGGTGGAATTACCATGGTTTCAAAGATAAGTATAAACTTATGCTTAATATTATGGTTTGCATGCCTGTGATGCTTATATGTATCATGTATTCTGTTGTCCATATGAATTATTGTTAATGACAAGGATTTTTTTTTTTATGTTAGCAGTAATCTTGTGCTTACTCTGAGTTAAATTTGTTTAATATGACTTAAATGCATGTTATTAATTATGTATGAGAATGATGTTGTTCTACACAGTAACGTTGGCTCAGCCAGTGGGATTAAGGCTGGGGGCGTTACATTTTATGTAATGTCAAAAGTTATTCTTAAGTGTTAATTTTTGAGCATCCGGATGACATTGTCCTGGTATTGGTTATGGTAATTTGACTAATGGAGAATGGTCTTGGCATAGTATTCTAAGGACATAAGACTCAAAGTCTCTGGATTTCAACATCTGGAAGGACTGAAATTCTTCTCGTGGCACAGATGGAAACCTGATCAAGAAGAATTGACCTTGTAGTCACACAACACTACGTTGAGTATGTGACAATTGTGAGACACTCAGTGTGCATATTGAAGAAGGATTTATATGGATGCATGGTATGGAAGGATCGACAATTTTCTAATGAGCTTATGATTTACAAACAATAGTGCATGGTCCGATAATTCTACTATTGTATATGGATGACTTATTTCTAAATAGGTGTGGAAAAGATCATCTCATAGAGTAAGAGAAAAAATGGCTGCTGAGTTTGAGATGAAAGAAATCAGGATGATGCATTATTTTTTGGGTCCCAAGGTATGATAGGGACAAAATGAGATCTTTCTGAAACAAGGGAAGAATACAGTAGAAATACTGAAGAGGTTTGGGATGTTGGATTGCAAGGAAATGGATACATCTATAGTATCAAATCTGAAGTTGTTGCAGGATATAAATTTAGAGACTATGGATGTTACTTTATATAGGAAGATGTTGGGTTCATTGATGAACTTGATGAAAAAAATATCAGATATATGTTCTGTTGTAAACACCTTGATTCAATATATGGAGCAACCCAGGTAGGTTCATTTGGTCGCAAGAAAACATGTGATGAGGTACCTTAAGGGTACATTGGATCATGATCTCAAGTATGTGACATACCATGAATTCGAGTTATATGGATATTCAGATTCATATTGGGAAAAAAATATTCCTAATCAAAAGAGTACATCGAAATATTTATTTAGTCTAGGCTCCAATATGGTTTCATGGAGTAGAAGGAAGTAATTATGTGTAGCACTCGGTACAACTGAGGCAGAGTATGTGGCATCATGTGCAGCAAGTCGCGAAGTAGTGTGGATTAAAAAATTGTTGACTATTGGACTGAATTTTGACTTGTAGGTAAGACCTACAAGAAGAGGATGATGAGACTTGTTCTGTAGGACAAGTGATGAATTTAACAGGTTGAAGATCCACTTGATTTTTAGTGCTCGAGAGGGAGCCAGACAGTCACTTCCAGTGGAAGATGGGTACTACAGTAAAGAGTAGGAGGCTCTATTGGATGCAAGAAGAATTCATGCATTGTTCTCAATATGGTTGAAGCTAAGTATGTGGTAGCATGTGCAACAATTCATGAAGTAGTGTGGTTGTATAACTTTCAGACTATTGCACTGAATTTGACTTGTAGGTAAGGCCTAAAAGAAGAGGATGACAAGACTTTTTCAGGAGGACAAGTGTTCAAGTCAGCAGGTTGAATATTTAGTTGATATTTTGTGCTCAAGAGATATTTGGATGATCAGTTCTATAGGGAGATGTGTACTATAGTAAGGAGTAAGAGGCTCCACCGGATGTAGGAAACAATCATGTGTAGCACTCAATACGACTGAATATGAGTATTTGGTAGCATGTGCAGTCAAAATGTCGATTCTAGAAATTTTTTCTAGGTTATTTGGTCTCGGAATGGAGGTGACCTACATTTGGTGTGACAACCAGAGTTGCATGAAGTCGTTAGAGAACCCCATGGTATATGATAGGTTGAAAGATATCGAGATAAGATATTGCTATATCATGGATATAGTGCATAAGGGATTAGTGAGGATATAGTTATGTGACTATAGAGGATTAAGTTGTAGATGTGTTTACCAAGCCGTTGTCGAGGATGAAGTTTGAGTAATTCAAGGACAAGCTTGGTACGGTCCCTCTTTAGAGGGAGTGTTCTCATCCAACATGAAAAAGGGTTGTCATTGAGACATGTGGAACTCATTCATCATGAAAAAGGGTTGTAACTGGGTGTTCTCATCCAACATGAAAAAGGGTTGGCACTGAGACAGGTGGAACTCATCCAACATGCAAAAGGGTTGGCACTGAGTGTTCTCATCCATCATGAAAAAGGGTTGGCACTAAGAAATGTGGAACACATCCATCATGAAGAAGGGATGGTATTGAGTGTTCTCATACAACATGAAAAATGGTTGGAATTGCGACAGGTGGAACTCATCTAGCATGAAAAAAGGTTGGCATTGAGATAGGTGGAACTCATCCAACATGAAAAAGGGTTCGCAGTGAGTGTTCTCATCTAGCATGAAAAAGGGTTGGCACTGAGTGTTATCATCCAACATGAAAAAGAGATGGCACTAAGATAGGTAGAACTCATCCGACATGAAAAAGGGTTGGAAGTGATTGTTATCATCCATCATGAAAAAGGGTTGGCACCGAGTGTTCTCATCCAACATGAAAAATAGATGACACTGAGATAGGTGGAACTCATCCAACATGAAAAAGGGTTGGTACTGAGTGTTTCCATCTATCATGAAAAAGGAATGGAACTTAGACCAAGGGTGCACATGATCAGGTACTAATGCATTGCAAGGTAGTGGATGTCCTGGGGACACGTTGTAGTTATTTGAGAACTACCCACAGGCCTTGAATGCAATGCCTATGAAGTCACAAGGGTGCACATGATGAGGTATATATGCATTGTGAGGTAATGGATGTCATGGTGACATGTTGAAGATATTTGAGAGATACCCACATGTAATCATCAAAGGTAATATTTAGAGGTAATATTGGCATAATGTAGAATGTCTCCCTCACAGAGAGGGAGTGTCGATGTTTGGGAAGCATTGAAAATACATTCTACTAGATTGATAATTAATAATATGATTATTAATTATTAATAAATATTATTCATTATAATAATATATTTATAATATAAAGTATATTTATATTATATGTATAATATAATATAAAGTATAAATACATTTATTACCCAAGGGACACATCTCTTCATGGATGGTCAGCATGGTCACCATAGTTTCATTATATATATAACACTCATCATTGTAATAAGATATGATTCACATACAATATCTTCGCATATAAAAAAATCAACAAATGTGTCTTGTTCTTAAGAGGACTCCAATATGATTGTAAAGAACTCCTCAACCTAATGGGAGAGGGAGATGTTTCTCAGTTAGAATACGATATTATATTGGAACTTGACAACAATTATTCTAGAGGCATATAAAAAATGGGAAAAGGGACAAGATATGTACTAGAAAGAATGGGAAAATCTGCTAGAAGTGGAGTCAAGAGAGTATAAATCAGGAACATGTTAAAAGACTTCAAGATAGACATACTTAGTTACTTGAGCTCCCAAATGGATACACTATATATGAAGAAGAAGAGGGAGGAGACAAAACAAGCATTGGCTATATTTTGTCTGAGATACAGAAAAAAGCACCCAAGGAGAGAATGTTTGTTGGATAAAATCAAGGATTGTGGAATATGTATTTAGGACCATGCTATTCTTAACTGTGCATCATTTCTAGAATTAAAATATATTTACTATAAAACCAAAGAACTAGAATAATTATATCATGTCTCTCATAAGCGACCCTGCAACCCAAACCTCAAGGTATTATCTGATATCAATATCAATACTTCAATTCATATTATACTAATCCTTCAATGTAATATTATTCTCAACCATGGGGTATTCCAATACAACAATGGGTATCTCTTCTCCTCCAAACCAGTTATGGCAAAAGGGATGGATAATCCCTACTATAGGAGGACCTCAACAACCTATGAAACAACCACCCATGCAACTCCTTACTCCTCCCCAAATGTAGGCATCCACATCAACCCGCCTCAACCACAACTACCTTCACAACCCATACCTAACCCAAATAATGGAATTCCAAGTCAGCCAACACAATCTCTTGGACTTTCAACATACCCTACTTACACCATATATTCCTTATATTGTAATTATATTCACCTTTGATCTCATAAGACTCTAACCAAAGACCAACCTTATATTGCCATTGAATATTTGAATGAGGAGGTACCAAATGAAGAATCGAAACAAAAACAATCTCAGGAACCTTCAAAAACTCATAATTCCCATCCTAAACTTCAAGAACCACCCTATCTTGAAAGGATAAACCAAGAAAATCCTTTTAGACATCCTGCGTTTGACTTTATAGGAGAACTCACAAATTTGTGTGTCAAAATACGACTATTTCAATAAATTAAGGATGTACATATTTATTCAAAATAAGCATGAGAAATTTTCCTAATGAAACCTAGTAGGAAATGAAAGGATCCACAAACTTTTCATGTCATGGGAAAACTATCATACCTAGTGATGGGGGGAGTTCTCACAACCAAATACTCTCACCTTGAAAGTCTAGTTGTTAATGTGCAGATCAACAAGACACTTATTAGTAGCACATTAATTGAACTTGGAGCCTCCATTAACATTATGACATGCAATACCATGCAAGCCTTATGTATTACATGCCTTAGGGAAACCCCGTTGTACATCAAATCACTAATACATCAAGCATGAAACTACAAGGAATTCTAGAAGATGTGGTGATCTTTGTGGATTTGTGGGAATATCCTACTATATTTATGGTTGTACAACCAAAATCCTCCCTGTGTGGCTATCCTATGATCTTGGGATGACCTTGGATGGGTTTTTTTGATGCCTACATCGATTATTGGTCACCCAACATGACCATTTCCTATGGGACATCCACCCAAAAATTAACCCTCTACCCTCCCTCGAAACCCATCATAGACTTAGAAACACAAATTTGGGTTTATGGATAAGAGAGTGGTGAAGAAGGAGAATCCCATGAAGTATTCTCCATAGATCAATATTTAACAATAAGAGATAAAATATAGGATGATGAAATGAAGGATTTTATAGACTCTTCCTCTTCCTCAAGAAACACACATATTCTTGAGCATATCATGAAACTAGAAACTCGATTTTCTTTAGAATCAACAATAGTTTCACCGATATAACATGAAACCATGCCACAAAAGGATCAAGGATCCCTCATAGAAACCATAGAAATCATCCCAGGGAAAACGTTGAAAATCAACCAAGGACAAACCAAACAAAAAAAGGAGAAATTGGTTCAAGTGTTGCAAAAGAACAGGGATGCCTTCACCTGGGATTACTATGACATGAAGGGAATTCATCCTGACATGTGCGCACATCATATATATATTAAGGAAGTAGCCAGACCCATTCACCAACCCCAACACTAAATGAACCCGACAATGAAAGACATAGTCAAAGAAGAGCTACATAAAATACTTACAACTAACTTCATCTATCCCATTTATGATAGTTAGTGGGTCTCCCCTTTTATCATGGTAAAAAATAAAAACAATAAGTGGAGAATTTGTGTAGATTATAGTGAACTAAATAAAGAAACACATAAAGATCATTTTCCATTACCATTTATCGACTAGGTCATTGACACGTTAGCAAGAAAAAAATATTTTTCTTTCCTCGATGGATTCAATGGATAGAACCAGATCCAAATTGCAACTGAATACTAGGAGAAAATATCCACATGTCCTTGGGTGACACTACCCTACCATGTTCTACCATTTTGGTTATGCAACACCCCTACCACCTTTCAACAAGTCATTATAGATATATTCTCTAATCTAATTCATGATTGAGTGGAAATATATATGGATGATTTCACAACATATGGGGATGAATTTGATGAGGCATTAGCCAATATGGAAAAGATGTTAATAAGGTGGAAAAATTCAAATGTTTCCCCTAGTAATGAACAATTATTGGTGATGGCAATTGATTGCATCATACTGGGACATTTCATCTCAGAAAAATGAATTCAAGTCGATCCATAAAAAATAAAGGTAATAATAGATTTCCCAACTCCAACTTCACAGAAGAAAGTATGAACTTTTCTAGGATATGTTTGTTATGTACATAGATCCATTGAAACATTTTCACATATTTCTCATAAATTGTTATCTTTACCTAACAAGGACAATCAATTTGTATGGAAAGAGACATGCCAGTATGTGTTGGATGAATTGAAAATCAAAGTATATGAAGCCCCTATACTCAGAGGGTCTGATTGGAACCTCATGTTCCACATTTCCATAGATGCATCAGACACTTTTTTTGGGTTCATTCTTAGAAAACTTGAAGGAAAATACCCATATGCAATTTACTATGTCAATAAGAATCTCTCACCTGTAGAATTGAACTATACGACAACGGGAAAATAGTTTATTGTTGTTATTAATTCAATAAACAAGTTTAGACACTACATTACTAGATATCCTATAATATTACAAATCGATCATGCTTCTATCAAATATTTAATGAACAGACCAATCACCAATGGTAGGTCCACTAGATGGTTGCTTCTATTGCAATAATTTGGTATTACCATTCCACATAAACCAAAAAAAGATAATGTAGTTTATGACTTTCTTTCTAGAATAACATCTAACCAGAATGAAACTCCAGTAAAAGTTTTTTTCCCATATCAATGACTCTTTGAAGTGTCTACTAAATCACCTTGGTTTCCATACATTGCTAAATTTTTGGATGCAGGAAAACTTTTGCATCATCTGACTCCCAAATAATGACAAAATATAGTCGGGAAAAGTGAAATATTTTCATGGATTGATGGTTGCCTCTTCTACACTATGCCTGATTTGATTATCAGAAGATGTGTATAAGAGGAAAAATTCTGATAAATACTAAATCTTGTTATGATGGGCCATGTGGGGGCCATTTTGCAGATAAAAGGAATGGGTACAAGGTACTCCATCAAGGGTATTATTGGCCCACATTTTTTTGAGATACCAAAGAGTATATGAAAAGGTGCAACAATTTCCAACACATGGGTATACCCAACAAATATATGAACTGCTGATACAGCCACATATGGTGTTATAGCCTTTCAAAAAATGGGCCATTTATTTTGTGGAACCAGTAAATCCCTGTTCCCCTTGCCACTCCTACATCCTCATATCCACAGACTATGTCACAAAATGAATGGAGGAAAAATAACTTCCGGCAACAACCGAACAATAAATAATGAAGTTTCTCCATGAATAGATATTTTTAAGGTTTATAATACCATGAGAGATACCGAATGACAAATGAAATAGGTTCATATCATGGCTTGTTAGAGTCATGATGGAGAAATACAAGATCAAGCACAAAGTAACAACACCATATCACCCACAAGAATATGGAAAAGTAGAGGGGAATAGAAAGATCCTTGAGGCCATCATCACTAAAACCATCATACTACATCTCAAGTACTGGGATGATAGAATCCTTGAATCTTTATGGGCCTACATATTCACATGGAGGACTATTATAGGATGCACACCCTATGAGTCAGTATATGGGAAAATATTACTACTTCCCATTGAGACAAAAATATGGACACTTAGGAGAGTAGTACAACTTGGTTTGGAACTATTATAGGATAATAAAAAAGACTAATTCAAATTAATGAGTTGTATGAGCTACGAAAAGATTCCCTACACCGAGCTACACTGATAAAATACCAAAGGGCCAGATAGCATGATACGTTTATTGAGAAAAGAAGTTCAAAGTTGGAGACTAAGAATTATTTTTTGATTCTAGGTTCAAGGACTTTAGAAGAAAATTTTTCACCAGATGGCTCGTTTGATATGATATTGATACAATATATGACAATGGGTCCATAAAACTACATACCATAGATGAAGACATAATTCCTCTAATTTCCAATCGATATAGACTTCGCTTATATCACCGACCCCTATCAAAGGAAGCCTCTTTGAAGAATATTCCAAATGGATGGCTTGATAGTGATATTGAATTTTGTTAGGACAAATGAGTCCTAGCTGCATAATCCATGTTCTTCTCCTTCTTTCAAAAAGAAAGAGAGAGTGAAAACCAATCTAGTTGGCGCATAGAAAAAATAAAAAAATAAACAAGAAGGGCACTTTATAGTTTCATGATGGTTATGTCAAGATCCTTCTTAATAAATTTCCATAAAGAATTTTTTTTCTAATAATGTTCTTTTTCTATTTAGGATATATAGGGGGAAATAATGTTGTTTATTTTCCATTTTAAGTAACTCTTGTTGTTGCAGTTCCCGTTGTTGCAACTCCAATTGTTGTAACTTCCTTTTTGCACAATTATTCTTGTTGTTGCAACTCACTTTGTCAAAATTAAACCCTTTTATTGCAACTCTCATTACTGCAATTCCCCTTTTTAGCTCTTCTCCATTTCACAAATACCCCATATCCTATTCAATTAGCTACATCTCCACTTATACACCTCACAAATATCCATTCTCTAAGTTCCTTGAATGAAGCTCCACTTGAAAACCTCCTTCATTTCACAAATATCCCTTCTCTCATTGCCTTGGAGACAACTCCACTTGCATACCTACTTCATTTCACAAATATCCCTTCTCTCATTTATTTTTCTACAACTCCACTCACCGATTCCCTCACTTTCTCAAATCCAAACACTCTCATTTTTATTATTGTAGCTTCATTGTTGCGACTCATGTCATTGCAACTCTTTACAAGTTTATTTCATTTTTTCACTTTCCACCCATACTTTTCACCCTCACCATCAATTCTACAATTCTCATCTCCACCATTGCATCACATTTCCAGTTATTGTGACTCTCATTACTGCAACTTCATCGTCACAGCTCCTATTACTGCGACTTCTATTACATCCTACACTTTGTAAGAACTTCCATCATTGTAGTTCTGGTCAATAGAATTAACAATTATGATGTTACAATTCTGGTTATGATCATTGATGTGACTCCATCCTCTACTGATGAAACTCTTATAAAATCGTACTCATATAGCCACTCAAGGTAAGAAACGATAGGTATGATTTCCAATAAGAATTTTCAACGAGTAGTTTTAATGGAATGTGTATATTATCATTCATCCATAACCACCACCTCAAATCATCATTGTTACATTCATTATCTCCATACCCACCACCCTTATTGCCACAATTCCAAATTCTCCATCCGATAACTTGGATCACCCCTACAAACATGAACACTCGGAGTTAGAAGAAGGAAGGATCCATAGGAGGCTCATTGATAAACATGGATCCTACTAAAATACTTCCACTGGAAATTTATAACAATATCCGACAGATTCTAGAACAAGCGGGATGGATTGAATACATGCAATGCCTACAGGGATATAATGATGAGATAGCTCTAGATTTTTCTCTGAATTATAGAGACATACACTCCATGGTAGAAATGACGCATATAGAACTCATTTAAGAGACATTGGTAAAAGTCACTGACCTATCAAGGATAGGTGAGAGATGGTACATGAGAATAAATTTGCAGCCTGAAGTTTTGAGGCAATTCCTCGAGGATGGAGAAGCTTTAGTTAAGAAAAGAAAAGGTTTTGAACATTGATATTTTCCACACTCATGCAAGGATGTGGATATTTTTTTGCAATGATACTTCACCTGCGAAGGTTGATATGGAACTATCTACATCCATCAGGTTCGGTTGCTTGACCATCTACACCACAAATGGCCAATCAACATGCCATATTTCTTAATCTAGATGTTGTAGACAATGGTCGTGTTTGTTCAAAGGGAAAAAAACTCCAAAGAAGCCTTATCACACTACGACCTTATAAATATCTTGGTGGAGCAAAAAATTCATAAATAAGGTTGCACATGGAACAACATTGTTTGACGACCTATTTAGCTAACTAAAAGTGAAATGGATGCACTTCAAAAATCCCAACAAAAAATGTCTGCACTTCCAACACAGAAAGGGGCCACGAATGCAACTCCTCCACCAGATACCAATATTGTGGGAATTGTGATTATAGATACTAAAACTTATCCACCATCGAACAATGGTACAGATAAAATGAGCCTCATTGTTATGACTCTTCCACCAAAGATATCTAGGAGGAAAAACACGAAAATTGGCCAGCCTTCTACAACTCTGGTGAAGAACGACCATGAATACGACATTGAGGTAACTTCAACCAAACCTCATACAAAGAGAATCATAGGGTTTACAAATATGAAAACCCCCATTCCAAGGAAATGAAGAACGAACCATGTAGTTGCAACTTAGTATAAAAAGAAGAGAATTGACGAGCCCAAAGAACAAGCCCAAGCAGAGCACCGGGAAACAGAGGAAGTAACACCCTCCCTTGACACAAAAGAACCACAAGAGGACATTAAATTGGAATCCGACAAGGCCTTGACTGACACATAAGAACAAAACCAAGGAACTCTTGGTGAAGTCCTTATCTCTCTCTTAGAAACATATTCATATAAAGAAAAGTTACAGTTGAAAAATCTCATTGACCCACTAGAACCAATGAAGAGCCCTTCTAAAGAACAAGTTGCAAAAGAGGCAGAGGACCCAACACAAATAAAAAGGTACATTTGGAAGAAGCTTATGTCGTTTCACTAGAACTAGCAGAAAGAACCCCTCCAACACACTCTCCCAAACCTCAATAGCCACAGATGGAGAAGCCAAAGCAATCTAGAAATACAACAAATAGAGAGGATTTGGAAGTTCTCATTGATACAATAGTACGAATAATTGAGAAAAACAAATAGGAAACAATGCCTCTTGTTGAATCAACAAGAGGAACTCTTGATAAATCAAATGTTACTAATCTAGAAGAGAAGAAACAAGAAGAACCAAATGCCCCTAATGTTACACAAGAACCAATTGGAGGTTCTCCAGAGGAACAACCTACCCACTCACAGAATTCAGATAGAGAAGAATAAAATGTAGAATAGGTTCCACCAGGAAATACCTATGAAGATGACTCAACTAATGCACTAGACCTAGGGCTATATGAACCACAAATAGAGGTTGTTACTCCAAAAAAAAAATCACTCCTACATGGGTAAGCATCTAAAACTTTGTGCCTATTTATGCATCTATGGTGAGACAAAAAAAAATCTTAAGAATGAAAAATTGGAAGCTACAAATAAATTTAAAAATGCTCAGAGATGGGATTTAGGAAAAATGGCACATGGGAAATCAAGTTACCCTACAACAAGTCCTCTTGTTGAATGGGAACCCTTCACCAATTCAAAAGAAATAGCTCAACTCAAAGAGACAAAAAAAACATTTTTACAGGCTACACATTTCATGTTAGTTGATGACGCCATTTATATAGAGATAGAGCAAGAAAACAGAGGAGTTCCAACAGAACATGATATCAATGAGGATAATGATGTAGAAGAAGAGGTAACTTGTGGTGTGAGTAACCCCTAGGGTCACCTTGACTTGTCTAACATAGAGTGATTGTTGGTTGCATGGGTACATGATTTTTTTTTTGGTTGGGGGAGACAACAGGTACCTAAATTGGCATACTTTCAACACCTGTCTAATACCTTTTTGCTTACCATTTTCCATTAATAAATTCCTTTTGATACTTTCCTTATATATTTTTCCCTCATTTATCATCAAGGTACAAATATTTCCCCATATGCCATTATTATGCTATTCTTGTATATTTCATAATGGAACTTTCTACTTTCATGTGCTAATACTACTACATAGGAGTAATACAACAACCACAACTCCTCATAGTGGTTGCAATACCTCTTTGTTGCAACTCCAATTGCACTCATCATGCTCCAAATACAGGCAACCAGACACAAACAAAACACTGCAACTCCAAGCACTCATTATTGTTGTGACTCTAAACAACTATTACAACTCCAAGCACGCTCTTTGTTGTTGTGACTCTAGACAATGACTACAAATAAAAGAATACTCTATGTTGTCATGACTCCAAGTCTACCGTTGTTGCAATTCTAATTACAAAACATGCGACCACAAAAACCAACACTACAACCGAAAGTTGGGAAATGGTCTCCATATAAGAAAGCGATAGGAGGAAAGTAGGAAACTAAAAGAGTAAATTGATTTTCCTATTGAGTCAACACACACCCGATTCTCTCTAAAGTTTAACAAAATCAATGTAACTGAATGAACAATTTGATTCTCATGGTTTTCCATCCGTCACTTTGTATAATTTTAGACATCAATCATATTGTATAAAAACCTCATCTTCCCCATAAATGAGAGGGAGGAAATTATTTTACCGATTAGCATTCAGCTCCTATTGTAGTTTCAAACTTATGGAATATAATTTATGTTCCTTCTTTCATTCATGTTTTGATGTGTTGTTGATCATGTGGTTCTGATTTCATAGCTCAGTGCCTTGTCTAAGGGGGTAGGGCCCCCTCCTTAGTTGGGTACTTCTTGTATACTAGTGGAAGATTTAACCTTTTAGATTTGTTTATTTAATTTTGTAGTTGCTTTATTTTCTAATTTGCTACAATTCTAAAATATGGTAGAACCGTCACTGAAATTTGTGTGTGGTTGACATTTAATTTCTTGTTGTTAAGAATCAACATGCTTAAGAATCAATTATGCATTGGTTCTGTTTTTGCTAAGTCATAATTGCAGATGCGCTACAACTCCTAATTTTTGACATTCACTTAACTATTATTCTCATGATGTAGATATATTACTGCAATCTACGTTGTTGCAACTCACATTGCTACATCTCACATTATTTTGATTCCTTTTTGTGTTGCAGCTTCCTTGCTACAACTCACGTTGTTGCAACTCCTCTTGCAATTGCACCCTATTTTGTTTGGTTTCTAATTTGTGATACCATTAGTGTTCAACAGTTTGAGATTGGTATTAGTGGATTTCTATTGGATGAATGAACACTTATTTGTCTGAACAAAAAAATATCTTCATTATTCTTGAGCAAGTCACCAGTAGATCATAGTATAGATTTCAATTTTCACAAGTGTGATTTCAATTATTGCAAGTGTGATTTCAATTTCTGCAAGTGTGATTTCAATTTCCGTAAGTGTGATTTCAATTTCCGCAAGTGTGATTTCAATTCCTGTAAGTGTGATTTCAATTTCCTCAAGTGTGATTTTAATTCCTACAAGAGTGATTTTTATTTCTGCAAGTGTGATTTCAATTCATTCAAGTGTGATTTCAATTTTCATGAGTTTGATTTCAATTTCTACAAGAGTGATTTCAATCTACACAAGTGTAACTTTCCTTTCCTGCAAGTGCGATATTTACTTCTCTGCAACTTAGAGAATAGTTTAGTTCGATGAATTAATTAAGCATCTTTAACCCTTGATTTGTGACATTCAAAGTACTACAACCCCATAGCAAAACAATACTAAAAATTGCATACATGATGCACGATAGTTCACAAGTAATATATGACCCCAGATTGATAATTAAACGTATACTTTTTGGTTTCTCGCTAATTATTTAGGAAATAATTGAAAATTCCATAAATAAGGTGTCAATTTCCTATGGTGAGAACCCAACCTGGAAACTAGCTCGATCATCATCTTGTTGTGAAAATGAAGCCCACATTCAGTCACAATAGTCTTAGGAACACCAAACCATGAAATGATGTGATTGAATATGAATACAGATGATGTGGTGTAATCATTAGAAAATGTAGGAAATGCTTCGACCCACTTAGTGAAGTAGTCAATGGCCATAATAATGTAACCATGGATATTAACCAAGGTGGGCTTGCATGTCATAAAATCAATTTCTCAGTTGGAAAAGGGACCAACGACAACCACAAGATATATCAGAGTAAGATGAGTGCACATTTTTTTAGTAACAAATTGGCAAGGGTGACACTTATCTACTGCATGCATGTAATCTTTGAATATTGTGGGCCAAAAGTGTCCTTCTTGTATAATCTTCTAAATAGTGGCCATCCGAAAGAGATGACGACCACATGCTCCATCATGGTAGTTGTTTAGAACTCACTCATCTTCCTCATGGACAAGCCATCAACATAGAATCAAATCAATCCCTCAATGATAAAGAGTATTATCGATGATGATTTATTGTCTATATTGATGGTGTATGAATCAAAAATCATCATGAGATAACTGAGGATGAAAACACTGAGTTTGGATATATTTTTATACTAGGAAATCCTCTTACACTCAGGGAAGTTCATACATCAACCTGGAAAAATATAGAGATTTCTTAGACTTGGAAGACACAAACTATAGGTCAAATTATTGTAGGATAACAATCGACTTCAACTATTTTCCCCGAATTATTTGATGGCTCAATATGTTCTACACTAGGTTGGCATCAAAAATTATTTTGGTATTCTACAAGAGTATGTAATGTTGTAAATGTTGGACATCATGAACAACTTCTAAGGCTGATTTTTCAACATGCAAATACTAGAGCCCTGGACCAACAAGACCTTCACTAAGGTTGAATATAACATGCTTTTTTTGTGCACTATCCTCTTGGACAATCACCATGACAATTTTGGATTCAGAGGATGCAAGATAGAGAAATAATTCATGAACACAATCACGAGGGTTCAATAATGGAGTCGACATCAAGGCCTTCTTCAAGGCATAAAATGAGCATTTTTCTTGGTCACTTTAGAAAAAAGACACATATTTCTTCAATAAGTCCATGGAACCTTTTATTATCTTAGCATAGTTAACAATGAATCTATGCAAGAAAGTTTTTCTTCCCTTGCAAACTTTGGAGTCGGCTAATAGTATGAGGATGAGGAAATTGAACAATTGCCCAGACCTTCAAGGAATCAACCATGATCTTGTACTTGGACACAATGGATCCTAGAAAGCACCCAGATACCACACAAAATATGCACTTATGTGGGTTCAAATGGATATTATAGTAGTGTCATCTGTTAAATATGGACTGCAACTGACTTGGATGACCTTCAAACTGCATGGAATGAGCAACCAAATAATCTAAGTATTCCTCTACAATATGTTTGATATCATGAAATTCATATCACATCAACCGCTCAAATGTGGCCCCAACATTTTAAATACTGAATGGAAACATTCGATATGAAAATGTACCCTAAGGATGAATGAAATTAGTCTTGTGATGGCCTTTTTGTTTGATTTGAATTTTATTATAGATGGAGAAACCATCTATGAGTGAGAATATTTCGTTCTCGACACATTCATTGATAATTTGGTCAATGAATCGGGTAGGATATTTATCCTTGGGAGAATCCTTGTTCAAATCCCTATAATCAATGTAGACATTGATGATGAATTGTTTCTTAGTGACCAGAATGAGATTGGATATTGATTCAGTCAAGAGAACTAGATATATAAATTATGCATGAATAAGCTTTTCAACCCCCGCCTTGATGGAAGCCACTATATTTGGGTTTACTAGCTAGATATTTTGTCAAACATGCTTATCTCTATCATATGTTTTGATTTCATGATCAACAATCTGAGGGTAAATACTAGGAATTGATTCATATGACCAAGTAAACATGTAGCATAATTATTTAATTAGGGCAGTGTAAAGTTCTATTTCTTGAGGGGAACAATCTGCACCTATCAGAATGTGTTCCACAACACCTCACTTCATTGAAATGTCAATGGGTATTGTTTTTGAAATGTTTGTTGAATTCCCTTCTAAAAATATATCAGGAGTTAAAATGAGAGATTGGCACCATTGAAAATTATCAAGAGTAGCGGGATTTTTAATTTCATCCTCCAACTATTCTAAATTGGGAATAAATGATGCACGATGGTGCATGGAATCTCATGGCCTATCAACTAAATCCATGGCTTATGTGATGGCCTCGTCGAAAGGAAAATTAATATCCAAGAATTTGTGTGAAGGAGGAGGAAGAGTGATGGCCTAGGTATTCTTAGAGTACTGATTGAGTTACACATCATGTTGGAGATTCACATCAGGGTCAACAAATCTTGACTAGATCATCTCATAGGAAATATCAATGACTATGAGTGGCATGTGAGCTCCATAAGACTCTAGTTTTTGAGGATGAGGTACCACCCAAGGATCAAAATACCCACAAGATCCACTGGTATTAAAATAAATAATATTAATAGGAGCCACATTGGTAGAAAAAGGTGGCAAGTGGAGGGTAAATGTACCAATCAAGGAAGACTTTTTGAACATCCTCACACCAACACTCTTATATGAACTCTTGGAGTCACCAAGAAAGGGAACATAATAACCTGCATTGGTCCTAATTTTAGTTCTGTCGTATGCAAGTTGGTCAATGGTCATGATCTTCCCTTGATGAGAGAAATGAAGGACTTGAATTATCGACAAGACTATTGTCGTTGTCTCATAAAACCAAGCGTGCCCTAGTAGTAGGCTATAATCTAAAGGGGAATCGACCACTTCCACCTCTACGAATATGGTCTTACCGCCTATCTCAATGGGAAATGTCATGAGGATACCATGATGTTCAAACATATGTCCATTGAAGGTGTTCAACATGGTGTTAGACAAATCAATATTTGGAGAGTAGATAGATTTCCAACATGATATGGACATGATACAAGTGAAGGATCATTCATGAACAACCATTCGATATATTATATCCCCACTTACTATGAATTTAATATGAAAAGAATTTTGGTGGGATATCCTATTCTGAGATTGGTCCAAGACAAATGCAATCAAATTGGAGTATGATGGATCAACCTTTCCTATCATTGACAAGAATTCCTTACATTGCATCGAACAACTTTATAGGACTTCAAGAGAAGAAATGACACATGGTGCCTAGAATAAGTCTTCCACAATGTTATATTTGCGGGTGGCATGTGCATTGGGATTATGATTTTTTCATCAAAGAAAACCCTTAGGTGGGTGAAGCACTATCTGAATCGATGTCTTCTCTATATGGAGAGGGACTCTAATATTGGAAGATGGTACTTGATATTAAGTTGAAGGAACAACCCCGAGAGTCTCATAGATGTGAGCTCAATTTTTCAATGACACTATCTAGTCACACATAAAATTCAACTATTCTAGGATGACCCTTTAAAATGAGGGGCACCTGCCATACCCCATTGTGGAGGGGTAGGATTTGCAAAAACCATTTACTATGGTTGGGGACAAAAAATAGGTTGTTTCAGATATTTCTTTTGGGTGAAGTACCTATGAATTTCATCCATTTTTTGGACACTAGTGAGTAGGATGGTCCTCCCTAGAAATATTGCAAGGGAAACTATTCTCCTTCTTCTCCTTAGTCCCTCTAGAGAGATTGTTTTGGGCTTCAGAAGTCCGACACTCATTGTCATAATTCTTTTCCTTTTTTATCTTCTTTCGTTTAGGTCTCTAAGGATTATTTGGTTGTGTGGATTGCACCGAATTCACATGAGAGCTTTGAATGGGAACTTAAATAGTTTGAGTGGCGGGTGCAATGGTTTTTTTGGTGAATGTGATGTTGAAATGTCCCAATTTATTGGCCAGTTGGCCCACAGATGCATAAGAAATGGAACACACTATGACATCGACATGTGGTCCCGGGGTGGACTTGTGAGGATCCATCAACAACCTCAGAGCATGCAGGATAATATTGTATAGATTGCTTGACTGAGAGTAAATCATGTCTAAATGATAGGTACGTAGGATGTCCTACTTGTCGATAACCTCCCCTACCATTGTGACATCCTTGGTTATGGGGGCAACAAAGAATTGGTAAACCAATCCATGAAACTTTGTTCAGGAATCTTGGCTTTGATCATCCTATGTCGCCACCTCCACTCTTAAATATGATAAAAAATGTGGGTGGAGGTATCCTGGTGCATATATGTCAATATATATGTCCTAGTATCATATCTAATCATAAGTTGAAAGTGTGTTAGAAATGCCATAGTTAAGGTGTTAAAATTGTTGATGGAAGTGTCTTTAAGTTTGATGTACCATTTTGTGGCACTTCTGGTCAGGCTTCTATGGAAAATACATAGTATAATGTTTTCATCCATTAACGAGTTGGATGAGCGCTACAAATGGTAAGTTATAATGTGAGTTGACAGGTCTTCTCCTGGTTTTTTGACAATCTTGGGAATGTTCAATGGTAGTTTAATGGGAATGATTGGCCATAATGGGTTTTGATGAACGGGATCATTTAATAACCACGAGAAGTCCAAAAATTCTAATGATGTTAAGAAAGACAATGGCATGTTGGAAAATTAACTATGGTTAAAACATGAGGATTTTTGTGGAACAGATGGACCCTTAGGTCCCCCCATATTCATGTTTCTAGTCGAATATTGGTTTCTATAAGGATTGTTGTCCCTAGTTTGATTGAACCTAGGGATGAAAGAACTCCTAGGAAAATTACTACCCTTAGGGTCGTACATTCCCCCAAGAGGATGAACTTTAGGGGAAAAGTAACTCCTAGAAACCTTGTTGCTTCCAGGACCATACATTGCCCCAAGAGGATTTCCTTTGGGGACAGAAGTATTCCATAAAGGATTACCATCTCCCAGACCATAATTCCCTTAAGGGAAGAAAGCTCGAGAACAAAAGTGTATCTGAAAGGAGAACCACCCACTATAACATATCTTCACCCAGGGGGAATACCCTTGAGAGCAGAGGTATAATTGGAAGGACCACTACATCCCAAACCATAACTACCACCATGGGGAATATCCCAAGAACAAAGGTATAAATGGAAGGACCTCTAACCACCAAACCATAACTACCTCCAAGGGGAATTTCCCCAAGGATAGAGGTATAAGTGGAGGAAACACTTCCCCTTGAACCATAACTACCCCCATGGGGAGGACCCTCAAGAATATAGGTATAATTGGAAGGAACATTTCCCCTTGAACCATGACTACTCACACAAGGAATGCCTCAAGAAATGAGGTATAAGTGGAAGGATTAGGACATCCAATAATAGGTGTTCTACCCCATGGGATGTTGAATCACCCCAAAATGTTGTTTCCCCTAGATTGACTAAGAGCAATCCCAAACCCATAAATTCCAACCAAAAGGGAAACCATTGTTTGGCATCACTAGGCTACCTATAGGGATTCCAAAAGTAGGAGGAAATCCACTTTTTGGGTTATAAACAGGGCTTAGATGCCCACTAGATGAGAGATAGACATGGGCATTAAGATAGATGCGATGGGAATCCTACTACTAGATACACTTATGGAAGGAAAATAAGTTAGTGATGGTGTTCCCCAAATGGAGACACTAGATGAACTAGGAAAAGATGGTGTAGATTCAATGGAACTAATGGATGGAAAGGAAGACATAATAGTTGTGCCTCCAATGAAACTTTTCAATAGGATTGAAGGCTCAAGAAGACTGGATGAAACACTTGGGATCAACATCATGTGAGGATTAATGAAAAAAAAAGGCTCATTGAAGTGTCCTCTTACCCTCAAGAGTACGGGATCAAAAGGACCAGTCAAAAGGAGCGTTAAAATTGGGTGGAGGACTTCAAATTCTACTTGCTAACTCTCCTTAGATATTCTATCAAACTCTGCAGGCTCTATGTCACATATTGACCTATTTAAGAGGTGGTTATTCCTCCACCTCAAGAGAAAATCCTCATTGTGGCACATATTGACCTCCATTTAAGAGGTGGTTATTCCTCCACCTCGAGAGAAAATCCCCATTGTTGAAGGGTCTGGTTGGTATGCTATAGTGAATAAAGTGTTTTACGAAAATTACACAACAATCAACCTATAGCTGAATTAGATTCATAACCAAAGATCACACCCGTCGTAAATCTAGGATATCAATAGGTAAACCAGAGAGTGTGCACGATCTGTGTATGGTCAGGCTACAATGATGATTGTTTGAAGTTGTTAGAGAGATGGGAGTTACTAGCTACCACAAGTAAATTGTCAGGGACCACCATTCAGAAGACAAGATTGAGCCACCATTGTTAAAGGAAGGCCATAGCTTGTGTCCGTGAAGAAGGAGAGATCGTCGCTTGAGCCGCTAATTTATTTGTAGTGTAGATATGTCTATGTTTAGATATGTCTGTGTTTTCTTCCTGAAGTGTGTTAGGGAGAAGAATAATCCTATCTTGTAGAGAAAGAGGGTGCATCATTGCATCATGAATTTGATTCATTCATCATCAAGATAAGGAATGGTTTTGGGACATAATTAACGATGGTGGCGTGGGCATGGGAATGAACATCCTGAGAGCGATGGGGAGGATGAGGATTTGAAGGCGATGGATTTCGTGGAGTATAGGAGGTTGAAATAGTAGAGGTTTTTTCGTAGACCTGCTAGATTCGATCGAGTGGAAAGAGAAAATCCACGATCGGATTCGTCAAGAGGGAAAGAAGTGTTGGGAGGATCAGAGTGTGCAACGGTGTTCGATGGTTTAGTAGTTGTGGTCATGGATTTGAGTTCTACGATGGGCACTTGTTCATGTGAATTGTTTGTTGTACTTGGCTAGCTAATTCGTGATTCACTGAGGGTGCAAGGGATGATTTTAAGGATGGAAATTTATTTTAAAATGTAGAAACCTTGGCGAATATTACTAATCCTTCATATGTCAACTATAAATGTTTGGCGATATGTTTTTAAAAATATTCAAATTTCTAATTTTTTTATATAGTTTTTATAAAACTTTGGCGATTTTTAAGGTAAAATAATTTTATCCTATAGAATTTGGGCGAATCATTTTTAAAATAACGAATCTCGTTTTTGGAAAAACCATGGAAAATTAGCCCATGAGCGAAATTTAGCCCCTAAAATCATCCCTTTTGAAACTTGATTCAACAATTTGAAGTATGGCTATGTCAAATGGGTGCGGTTTCATGGAGGCTTGAGACTTGGCTTCGTTCGGGTTCGACCATGGATGCCATGGCCCATGACCTTATAGTCGGCAACCACCACACACATATGAGCAACAACATGAATTTTTTTTGGGGGGGACAAACTTGACTTTGGCATTTGGTCACAATAATAGCAATGGTGATGAGATGAGAATAGAATGATCTTAGTGGACATATATATTTTGGACATATAATTGGTAACAAGAGGAAATGGTAACCTTGGTTTTGTTGTAGAGTAATTGTAAATGTTTTTGAGAACAAGGGAGTGTTTGATTGGTTTTGTACACATCCCACAATATTTTTGTTCCAACTTGTAAATCTTAGCAATTTACAAGTTGATTTTCCAAGGTGGTTTTTAAGCCTTGTTATGCAAGCCTAAATGAATTAGTTTAGTGACACGTGTAATCATGTAGAACTGTATCCCTCTTCAAGTTTTTGAATAACCCACTTGGATAGCTATGAGGGTGGGAGGTGTAATGATATGCTAGCTTGATGTTGAATGAGAGAAGCTAAATCTTCGATTAAGGAGGAGAATGTATGAAATAATCTCAGAATGTGAGATAGTTGGGACCAAGTTTTAATTAAGAAAAAGTCTAATGTGAGATGGTTGGGACCAAGTTCTTATTAAGGACAAGTCTAACCTGTTTATGAGCCCATGTAGAATAATTACTCCAAGAATGGGTTTACCCTAATGGTGGTTTGAGAGCCCATGGTTTTGATAAACCATAGTTTAACCCATGATATTTGATGGGATGAAGCCTATTTTTTAGATGTCCATTATAAAATCCCTTGATTCATGACCTGACTTGATCCTTGCTAATAGATCTACTATAATTTCAGAATGTGAGATGGTTGGGACCAAATTCTAATTAAGAAGAAGTCTAATGTGAAATAGTGGGACCAAGTTCTTATTAAAGAAAAGTCCAACATGTTGATGAGCCCATATAGGATAATTACTCCAAAAATGAGTTTACCCTTATGGTGGTTTGAAAGTCCATCGTTTTGATAACCCATGGTTTTGCCCATGATATTTGATGGGATAAATCCTATTTTTGAGATGTCCATTATAAGATGCCTTGATTCATGGCCTGACTTGATCCTTGCTAATAAATCTACTAGATACTGGATTTCCAGTTTAAGGTTTCCATGATAAATCAAGTATTTTGTGTGCTTAATATAAGCTTTATTCATATCTATATAGAGCTAGATGGGGAAACGGAATTGGCTAAGAAGCTAACGTACGAACTCGAGGAAGGATTTCTGCGAACAGTGGAAGATTGAAAGGACAATGAGATTGATGTAGCAAAAGAGTAGCGAGTTATAGGCAAGATGACACTTTATGAATTAGAATTACAATATTAATTGTAGTTTAAGGCAAGATGACTGAAGATGATGCCTCTATGACAGCATACTTTTTTCTTATTCTCACACACACAAAATCCGACCTCTGATTTTTTACCAAGATAAAAATATTAAAATCCGACCTCTGATTCTTTACGAAGATAAAAATGATACCAACAAATATTAACGGATTAATTGTAACGTTTTTATCCTAAATAATCCCGTCGAATGAGAGCATGCGAAATTCGTGTTCTCCTGTTTACGCATATTTAGATGACGACATTAATTTAAGTCACACTTCTCAGTTTTGCCGTTTAAGTCACGCTATTGCAGCTCAATAATAATAAACACGTTTGTTCTTGGCAGTTGCATAACCTAATATGGAAACTGGTGTTCCTCTTCCATATTTTAGGTTTTCTTTATGGTCTATATTCTTTTGGAATCGATTTTCTTCAATGGGCTTAACACGTTTGTTCCTGTTCGTTAAACATATCTTCCTCTTTCATTTTCTTTGACTTTTTAGAGCTGCTTTTTTTAATTCTTTAAAATAAGGGAGTTAACGCACTTGTTCTGGCTGGTTGCCTGACTTAACATGGAGACAGGCGTCCCTCTTTCATTTTCTTTGACTCTTTAGATTTGATTTTTTCAATCCTTTAAAATATTAGGAGGGGTTTACAACAATTGTTCTGGTTGGTTGTCTAACCTAACATGGTTATGTTTAGAAATTTCAATTTTTTCAAGCCTGTTATGCTTTACATTTTCCATTTTCTCTGACATCCTGGAATTGGTTAAATGATTATTAAAAAGACTTAACACAAATCAAAGCTATATCTAAATGTAGCTAAGTGTAGTCAATTGGTGGGGATGGCTTAATGGGAGATTCTACACTCAATAAATTGCTTACATCGCTGAGTCTTAACATATAATCATCCAACTAACGTAGTTGACTTTGCTACCTACTGGTATGAAGACAATGAGATGATATTTCTTATTGTGTTATTTAATACATCTACATTATATTTTTTATTTTAATACATCTAGATTATATTTTTTTATTTTAATACATCTAGATTATTTTATAATTTGTATATTAAATAGTATACTTATGCAATACATCATATGCTCATATGATGTAATGACATGATAATATTTTACCTCATATGATGTAATGACATGATAATATTTATTTATTTACTTAAATTTAATGTCAAATTATGTAAGTAACTAAAGGTATATCATTAGTGCAATAAATCTGGTTAACATGCAAAACAATAAATCTTGTTAAGATGCAAAGCTTATTGCATGTGCTTTTCCACTATTTATGATGAGGTAAATCTTGTTAAAATGCAAAACCTATTACATGTGCTCTCCACTATTTATAATGAGGTATTGAAGTTATTAAAAGAAATTCTATGAAATAATTCGGAAAACATCTTCCTTTCTCATGATTCCCATGCATAGTATTTTCTANTATATATATATATATATATATATATATATATATATATAATTTTTTTCTAAATATTATTAATACAAAGAATTAAGTTTTCCTTGAGTAAAGAGTACTTAAATGGTTTAAATTTTACATATCTTTTTATTCACTGTATGTTAACCTACTCATGAGAAATCTATAGTGTTGGTTGTTTACTTGTCATTGTGTTATATTTGAAAAGGATTCTCCTTCACTTAAATATGTCTTTTCTGATTTTATTAAAGATTATCTTTATTTTATTTATTAAAATTTATCTTATTCTCTTATTAAGAAAATGAGTTAACTTATTTTTTCTATCTTTAGATTTGAATTCTTTTATTTTAAATTTAAATTAAATTCATTTGGTACATCCTTACATTACTAACTCATAACCAAACAATGACCCCATTTCATATTTCTTGACTTAAACCCACCTCATCATTCATCACAATCTCTTATTAAGAAAATGAGTTAATTTATTTTTTCTATTTTTACATTTGAATTCTTTTATTTTAAATTTAAATTAAATTCATTTGGTACATCCTTACATTACTAACTCATAATCAAACAATGACCCCATCTCATATTTCTTGACTTAAACCCGCCTCATCATTCATCACAATCTCTTATTAAGAAAATGAGTTAACTTATTTTTTCTATTTTTACATTTGAATTCTTTTATTTTAAATTTAAATTAAATTCATTTGATACATCCTTACATTACTAACTCATAACCAAATAATGAACCCATCTCATATTTCTTGACTTAAACCGACCTCATCATTCATCACAATCTCTTATTAAGAAAATGAGTTAACTTATTTTTTATATTTTTAAATTTGAATTTTTTTATTTTAAATTTAAATTAAATTCATTTGGTACATCCTTACGTTACTGAATCATAACCAAACAATGACCCTATCTCATATTTCTTGACTTAAACCCATCACAATAATTCATCACAATAGACTTTACTCTTTGATTTCCTCATCCTCTTGTTGTTAGGCAGGAAATATTTTTTATTTTTTCATTGCTAGAGATTCTCTTTGCGCAGTGCATGTTATGCAATTCATTAGCTGCAAGTTCCATTTTTTGAGCTTTTCATTCCAAAATATTGTCTTTACACAGTGCACGTGAGTGAGTTCAGACTGTGGTGCAATTCATTAGCTACACGACACACAAGTTTGCTCTGTTGCGTACTGTGCACTTTGATTGTAGGTCGTGAACGACCTGTTAATTAAATTTGGATTAATTTTAATTAAGTATCCTCTAAAGAAAGGTCAAAATTGGTGTTTCTATGTGTAAATTAAATCTAGGATAAGTTTTATTAGTAAATTAAATCTGGATTAATTTTAATTAAGTATCCTCTAAAAAAAGTCAAAATTGGTGTTTCTATGTGTAAATTAAATTTAGGATAAGTTCTATTAGTAAATTAAATCTAGGATAAGTTCTATTATTTTCAGAAGAAATTAAAATATAAACTTAGATTATGGATTTCCAAAGAGTGGGCATTGTATTAATGTAATTTTTTAGTAAATGAATAATCATAATTATTTTTTTCATAAATATATTTTATAATATTCTAAAAAAAAATGAACAAACTTCTGAAATAACAAAGGCACACTGCAAAGAAAAATTTCACAAAATAATTTCTCATAAATTCATTTCTTTTAAATATGAAAATAACGAAGGCACACTTAGTTCATATCTAAAATAATCAAGAATTTATTTACTAATAATATTGTATGTGAAATCAAAGAAAATAAATGAAATTGATAGAAAAAAAAGTTGCAATGTGGTGCCAAGTAAAGTGTCACACAAGAACATTTTCTTAAAACTTATTTTTTAGGAAAAACTTGTTGGTGAGTGCAAGGTAATGATGGTCTCTCATGACAATTTTAGTGGCAATGTTAATATGGGAAAACAACAACCTCTTAAATTGAATTATCTTTTCGAATATACAACTTGTATTTATAGAAATTGTGAAGAACTATATGAAATTTGATTTTTTTCTAACAATGGTATGTTAGTTTTCCAGCAAAATATAAGGTATATGTCTTTATTCATGCATGTGTTGAGTACCTTAACGATGGAATTCCATTCCAAAAACTTGTATAATTGTAGAGAACCTTGTTTTTTGAAAATTTATCATATTAATTTTATATATTTTTTAAAATATCAAAGTCAATATATTCTTGAAATTACAATGTCTTTTGTTCTTGCATCTTAAGAGGGTCTTAACATGATCAAAAGAGTTTTTTTTTTTTTAAGATCCTAGATATGAGTCTCCTCTAATGCCAACCTAGAAATGATTAAGAAGACAAAAATATATAGAAAAAATAAGAGAGGTACGTATTCTAGGACTTTGATATATGCAAAGACGAAAATAGATTAAAAATAGTAAACAATATTAATTTAAAAAAAAACTATATATTTGGAATCTACATAATCGACTCTATCTATGTATGTAGTTTCATCAACATCTGAATTATGTAGCCTATAGAAAAATAACTTCAAAAATAGAGATATAGAGAGGTATTTACAAAAATGGAGGTTTTTATCAATTTGCAGACCGAACCACTAGGTTTGACATCCCAAATCTAAATTCGAGGCAATCAAGTCATCATATACATTGCCAATCCTGCCCAAAAAAAATTGAATTCAAAAAAATGTGCACACGTTCTTAAGAGTGTGCACACATTCCTAAGAACACACACATGCTCTTATAACCTATTTCTTATTTTCCATTCCCCCTTCCCTTCCATTATCTCTCTCTCTTTCTCTCTCTCCTACATATACTCCTCTCTCCCCACACTTTGAATCCCCCNNNCGTCTCTCTATACACCCCCTCTCTCTCTCTCTCTAATCCTCCTCTATGTCTCCCTCTCACTCTCCCTCTCTGTCCCCCCCTATCTATCTCCCTCTCTCTCCCTCTCACACTCCCATACATTGTGTTATCACCAAAAAATTGCTTAGACAAATACAAACAATGGATGAAAAAAAAGGCGGCACAAGTACAACATACTACCAATAATTACAGGATGATGGCATTTAGTTTGAAAATATAATAAAAACATCATGCAAAATGGTCCTGAAAATCCATGCACATGCAACAAAAACAACGCACACACAACCTCTTGGGCTAACACAGTGTATGTTAGACACATCTACCACACTTAGAGGGGGGCGTGAATGAGTGTGAGGCTCTTTTTCCCAAAACTTCCCTCTTGCACAAAAACTCATCAATTAGCATTCAACATTTATTCATTACCCATTGCTGTCATTTTTAACCAGTTAGATGTGAGCACATATCAACAATATATCATCAACAAGTCATCACCATAATGAACACAAAGAACACAAGATGTATGTACAATTTTCTTTTTATCACGGACTACAATCCTTGGGGTTTATCAGCAACAACTGAATAGAGTACAACTCTGTAAGAGCATCTACTCTATAATGCAAGACTCAGCTTACAACCTTAGCACCAACTGAGATGAGGCAACAATCCTCAACAGATATCAATCTGTCAATAAGTACGCGACATGTTAGTATTGCATCCCACGTGTGCATGCACCCTGGCTCACTACAGTGTGCGTGTGAACGGGGCGAGTGTATAATGCAACAAGCGTATGCTTTTGAACAACATGCTCAGATCCTCTGCAACCTACAATCACTTTCCCTTATGTCTTCCATTGTCCAAACTGACCCACAGCCAGTCACAATTGTTGAAATAATGTAACTGTGAAGAGTATTCTTATTACTATTGTTATTTTATTCATAGGATTAATCCCCATTGTGGATTAATCATGTCGGTAATTGTATTAGGACCAAATCCCCTTTTGCAGATTGGTCAACGGACAATTGTAACAGGCATAATAAGAAGTCGGTCCCAACAGTTATTATTGAAACCCGGAATTAAATTAAAGGTGGGTTTACCCACCCAAAGTGAGAGGTCATCCCTGCCAGAGAAGACCTTTCACACGTGCCAGTCTTGTATATATAGAGAGGCTAGCGCCTCACTTTATCACACAACACACTTGCTCATTCTTAAGAGGCAAGATGCAACTTACCAGTGAGAGAGAAGGAGAAGAGTGGCACATCTTTTGGAGAGGACTATCTGTATTGGTTTGAGTTATCTCTTGAACATTGTATTAGCAATTTATGATAAGGAAGTTTTTACTGGGCTTTCTTCCCCTAGAGGGCTTCCCAGGATAAATGTTGTGTCTCTGGTGAATATGCATTTCTCAGTGATCTTGTTCTTATGCTACTCTTATCTATTGAAATGAAAAGAACTATAATAATGGCATAAACATTAACATGGTATCAGAGCCAACTTGAAGGAAGCATATTTTGCAAGAGAAAAACGTCACTGTTGTAGTACCTGCAAATTAGGGTTTTGCAAAAGTGAATCTTTTTAGCCCTAAAACCACCTAGAAAGTTGCGCCCTCCCCCAAGGATCATTTTGGCACTTAGAGCACACCTTTTCAGTGGTTGGATCTTCCACAAAGTGAAACCCTAGTTTCACAAAAGTACTAGAAGTACCAGAAGTACCAGAGTACCAGAAGTACGAGAAGCACCAGTCCAGAAATCCGTAGATCAGATTTGAAGGGGTAAAAATTGGATTTTTTCAGATCCAAGTACACCAGGCTACTTGCCTCAGCCAAGCACACCTCCTGGTAAGGTCAAAATTTGATTTTAAGCATTTTCATTTTTTGGTCATTTTTCATAGCCTCAAGTACAAGATGTCTGCAAGCACAAAGCTTGTTGAGAAACTAGAAGGCATAGAAAAATTCCGTGCCTAGAAGTATAGGATCGGTCTTATCCTTACAGAGAATGACCTAGAAAAATCTATCAAAGAAGAAGTGGAGGAACATGAAGATGATGTAGAGAAAGTGAAGCATCAGAAGGACTCAATCAAGGCTCAAAGAATCATTCTAGATTCAATCAAAGACCACCTGATCCCGTATGTATCATCCAATAAAACTATCAAGGAGATGTTTGATTCTCTAAGAAAACTATATGAAGGAAAGAACATCAATTGAAAGATGAATCTAAGATCTCAATTGAAGAATACCAAGATGCAGAAAGGAGAAATGATTCAAGAATATTTCTCCCGAATCTCAGAAATAAAAGAACAGTTAAAAACAATTGGAGACACCATTAATGAAGACAAATTCGTAATAATGGCCCTAAATGGTCTCACAAGACCTTGGGATTCCTTCATCTAGTCGGTATGTGCTAGAAGGGAGAAACTATAGTTTGAGAGCCTATGGGAAGAATGCATCCAAGAAGAGACAAGGGTAGCCAATCGTGAAGCACTACTAGCAAGGGATGATGATCAAGCCCTAGCTACTCATACAAAAGGAGAAAGTAAGAAACCCTACTTCAAAAGGGAATCTCATAGAGAACCTCAACCATCAAACAAATGCAACAACCAAGAATCTCATCCAAGAAATTTTCAAAAGAAAGGACAATGCAAGGGATGAGATCTCTCATCCATACAATGCTATCATTGTGATAAGATGGGACACAGGGCGAATTCTTGTCCCGTCAGAAGAGAAGAATACAAAAGGAAGCACAAAAGGCAACATCCTCACATAGCCGAGGATGAAGAACCACCTATGAAAACGATTAAGGACCATGTCTTGATCTCAGCTCTCTCAGGATCTGTATCACCTGGAGAGGACACATGTCTCATTGATAGCGGTGCATCAAAACATATGACAGGTAAGAAAAATACTCTCTCTTGTATTTAAGAAAAGAAGTTTTCTCAGAAACTGACTCTTGGAGATGATTATCAATATCCCATCAAGCGAGTAGGAGAATCAAACTACAAGCTAGATTTAGAAAACTCAATAACAATGAAGGACATACTCTATGTACCAGGCTTAAAGAAGAACTTACTCTCCATATCATCTTTAGATAGGAAAGGCTATAGAGTTGCCTTCATAGATGGAGAGGTTCTTATGTGGGCTAAGGGAGAAACCTTAAATGAAGAAATCGTCATCAGAAGTGAAGAAAATGGCTTATATAAGCTGAAGGGTCACCCAGAAACTGCCATAACCCATACCATTGAAAACTCATGTGAACTTTGGCATAGAAGATTGGCCCACATCAACTATAAGGAGCTACCATACATATGCAAAGTTGTCACAGGTTTACCAGAACTCAAGGTCGATGAAGAAGGCATATGCAATGGATGTGCGCAAGGAAAGAATATCAAGAACCCTTTTCCAAAGAGGGATAGCAAAGCAGAAGGAGTATTGGAACTCATTCATTCAAACGTGTGTGGCCCAATGTTTTCATCCTCCATTAGCGGGCATGTATACTATGTATCATTTATTGATGACTATTCTCTTAAGACCTGGATATATTTCTTAAAATCTAAAGATGAAGTATTCAGTAAATTCAAGGAATTCAAAGCCTTGATAGAGAATTTTTTTGAAAGAAATATTAAGATACTTAGGTCAGATAATGGAGGAGAATATACCTCAAAGGAGTTCGTAAAATTCTGCAGAGATGTTGGGATCAAGAGGGAACTCACTACTCCCTATAATCCCCAACAAAACGGTGTAGCTAAAAGGAAGAACAGAACAATTATGGAAGTTGTAAAGACCATGATTCACGATCAAGAACTTCCTATGTGCTTATGGGAAGAAGCATCAATGGAAACTGTTTATGTGCAGAACCGATTATCCCATAGTGCACTTGGGTTCAAGACCCCAGAAGAAATGTTCACCGGAAAGAAGCTAGAGGTAAGACATCTCAAAATATTTGGTTGTCCAGTTGTTATTCATACACCGAAAGAGAAAAGAAACAAGCTGGAACCCTCCAGAAAGAAGGGAATATTTGTGGGATACTGTGAGGTCTCCAAGGTCTTCAGAATCTACATACCTGGTCACCTCCATATTGAAATCAGCAGGGACATGACCTTTGATGAAGAAGTAGCACTTAATAAATCAAGAAGATGCCATCTTGAAGAAGTATATGAAGAGGAACTTGTAAATCCCAGGATTGCAGAATTCGTGAGGGAAGTTCCCAGAGTTGCAGAACCTGTAAGGGAAGTCGTAACGTCCCATGATGAGGAGACTCCTAAAGACCATGACATAATAGAAGTTCAAGAACCTCCTCAAATGACCTTCTCCCATAAAAGAAAGCCTTCTTGGGTAAGAGAGCTTATTCAAGATGGAGAGAAGTATGGTGTTCCAGAAGGAACCACAAGACAAGTGAAAAGACCAAAGCCATTCTCCAGTTACATGGATTTGATGTGCAATCTACTTGATAAAGAACCTACACGCTTTGAAGAGGCCATTCAAAAGAAGGAATGGGCAAATGCCATGACAGAGGAATACCAATCCATAATAAAGAATGATGTATGGGAAATAGTTCCCAGACCAAAAAGTAAGGATGTGGTATCATCAAAATGGATCTTCAAAATAAAACATGTTGCTGATGGAAGTATTGAGAAATATAAAGCAACATTTGTCCCTCGTGGCTTTTCCCATAAGGAAGGCATCGACTATGAAGAGACATTTGCTTCTGTGGCCAGATACACTTCGATCAAAACCATTATAGCTCTTGCAGCCAAGATGAAATGGAAGTTGCACCAGATGGACGCGAAGACAACTTTCCTGAATGGTGTTATCTAAGAGGAAGTGTATATAGAGAAACCCCAAGGATTTGAGGTTGAAGACAGGAAGTCTCATGTCTGCCGATTGAAGAAAGCCTTATACAGATTGAAGCAAGCTCCCAGATCTTGGTATGTCCATATTGACAGTTTCTTGACGAGCTTAGGATTTACCAAGAGTAAAGAAGACTCAAATCTCTACTTCAAAATTATGGATAATGAACTAGTAATATTACTACTGCATGTGGATGACTTATTCTTAACTGGAGAAGAAAATCTCATCACTGAATGTAAATAGAGACTTGTCGTAGAATTTGAAATGAAAGACCTTGGCCTAATGCATTAATTCTTAGGTCTTGAGCTATGGTAGAGTCCAGAAAGGATCTTCCTTAACCAAGGGAAGTACATGGTTGAAATCTTAAAGAAATTCGACATGCTAGAATGTAAGCCCATGAATACACCATGGAAGCAAAGCTGAAGCTGTTGGTCGATACTTCATTAGACTTGATAGATGCCACACTGTACTGACAGATTATTGGATCACTGATGTACCTGATGAACACCAGGCCAAACATCTATTTTGCAGTGAACACCTTGAGTCAGTTTCTGGTAGAGCCCAGACGTGTTCACCTAGTGGCTGCAAAACATGTGCTGAGGTACCTTAAAGGTACAATGGATTATGGAGTCAGCTATGATGGAGATCATGACTTCACACTGAGTGGATATACTGATGCAGATTGGGCAGGAAGCATTGCATACAGAAAAAGTACTTTCGAATGTTGTTTCAGTTTGGGATCAGCCATGATCTCGTGGCAGAGTAGGAAGCAATCCAGTATTGCTCTCAGCACAATGGAAGCTGAGTACATTGCCCCATGTTCTGCTAGTTGTGAATCTATATGGATTCGAAAGTTGTTGACTGGCCTATTTGACTTAGAGATGAGAGCAGTCGTGATTCTATGTGACAACCAGAGCTGCATAAAGATGACAAAAGAATCCTGTATTCCATGACAGGTTGAAGCACATAGAAATCCACTATCATTTCATCCATGACATGGTACAGAGAGGAGCCTTGAAGCTCCAGTACATTAGAATGGATGAACAGGTTGTTGACATGTTGACCAAACCTCTATCTCATGTAAAGTTTGAACACTTTCGAGATAAGCTTGGTATAGTTCAAAAGGACCCTCCCTGAAAGGGGGAGTATATATATTTATTCCTTGCTTCTGACCTTGCCGTTAGATGTAAAGAAAGATGAGTCATTGCTTCTGACCTCGCTGTTAGATGTAAAGCATGATGTTGTGTGTTCCTTGCTTCTGAACTTGCTGTTAGACGTAAAGCAAGATGAGTCATTGCTTCTGACCTCGTTGTTATACGTAAAGCATGACGTTGTGTGTTCCTTGCTTTTGACCTCGCTGTTAGACGTAAAGCAAGATGAGTCATTGCTTCTGACCTTGTTGTTACACGTAAAGCATGATGTTGTGTGTTCCTTTCTTCTGACCTCGTTGTTAGACATAAAGCAATATGAGTCATTGCTTCTGACCTTGTTGTTAGACATAAAGAAAGATGAGTCATTGCTTCTGACCTCGTTGTTAGACGTAAAGCATGACGCTGTGTGATTCCTTGCTTCTGACCTCACTGTTAGACATAAAGCAAGATGAGTCATTTCTTTTGACCTCACTGTTAGACATAAAGCATGACGTTGTGTGATTCCTTGCTTCTGACCTAGTTGTTAGACGTAAATCAAGATGATTCCTTGCTTCTGACCTTGTTGTTTGATCCAGAATCGGATCCAGAAGCTGGACAGGGCTCAAAAAGGCTCAAAAATGAAAGTGCTCGAAATCCAATGAAACCAATGCCATTGCATCAGTCTCATATTCCTGATTCCAGCCATATATTTACTTCATCAAACGGGCTCTGTATGCGAAAGATATCGCATTCTGTCTGAAAGCCCAAACAGGTAAAAAGTCAAAGGTCAACTGATCAAAAAGTCAATGATGATGTCAGCATGACATCAGCATGCTGACTGTGCAGGAGATGATGTGGCAGCTTCTGGAGAGGATATGTGGCAAAGACGCAATGGGTCGTGCAGCTGATGGTGGACCAACTGTCGATTGACACATGGCATGTAGTAGGCAAATGGGGTGGTGCCACGTGGCCCAGGCATGGGTTTCCATGTGGCACCCCGTCATTGGTTACTATGTTTAGTAAAATGTTATGAAGCTCATGGTGTTCAACCCCACGACCTGATTGTAAGGGAAAATTCTTTGGTAAATCCCCAACCACCAACGCGCCATGTGTGAAGCTTGTGTATGTAAGACAAACTTTAATTATATAAAGTGAATGTTTTAATATGGCGCAAAAAGGAGGGGGATGGGGCTAAGCCCCAACCCATGGTTGCGTAACCCCCATACACCCGAGGGCGCAGGAACCACATGCGGAAGTTTGGATAAGGGCCAGCCCCTGGCCCCCGCGCCACCATGTAACCACCTCCACTAAAGGCGCATAGGACTAGGGCTATAGCCAGCAATTGGGGCGCATATTTAGCCCACGGTTTAAATGCCATTTACACATGACCACAGAGTTCGGGAAGAGCTCCAGTGCATAGCCCGAGGGGATAGCGCTCGGCCACATGGCTCCATATGAACCTGCCAAGGGGGCGTGCGCACAGAATAAGGAGCGTATTCCCTATTATTAAAACAAAGTGGGTTTTTTGTTATATAGTTTTGATTTTTATTTGATATTATGCCTGTATTAATGGATTTTCTCCATTTTTGGGAGATATTGGGCATTTTTGGTGCCCAAATTTTGGGAGGAAGTTGGCGATGGATAACCAAATTCAGATCTATAAAAACCAGGCTTGTTTGAGGCCATGAAGGATAGTCAAAGCAGATTTATACTGAAGGGAAGCCAAGCCAAAGCCATTTTTATGCAGGGAAGCTATTGAGGAGCAGACGCTTGCGGGCCATTTCTGGGAGCTCCGGACATCCTTTTTGCATGTCATTTTCTTTTTTGGGTTTTAGAGATCTGGAAGAACATGACCGGATCAGTCTTGTAGCCAATTGGTACTGCTGCGATGTACTTTTGAGCTTTTGAACAGAAATAAAGAAGCCTTCCCCACAGAGACAAAGGCCCAGAGACGTAGGCAACGTTGTGCCGAACTTCGTTATCAATTCTCTTGTTATGGTTTGTTGTTTATTACTTCATTCAGATCTGCATATGTGTATATGGTTGTCATAATTCCTCTCTTTTCCTCATTCTTTCATTAAGCTTCTTAAAAAAGTTAATTAACACATGCAATTTAAAACTCAACCATAGTCATTAAAAGATCCTACGGATCAAGTGGTATCAGAGCTAGTTGACGTTTGGATTTGAGTTTTGCATGTTAACTAGGGAAAAGCTACAGCATGGTGAAGGCGAGCTTGTTGCAGAGAATCCATTAATTGGATTGATAAAGAGATCTTCTCACAGTGATAAGATGGCATCGGAAGAAGGGCTTTCTCAGGATGAGAAAGAGTTCCAGAAAACTTTCCTTGCTATGTCGGAGATGGTGAAAGTTTTGTACGAGGATTACTTGGAACGAAAGAGACCAGTTTTGGGTGAATCTTCAAAGGGAAAAAGTGAAGAGGAAGAGGATCATCCTCAAATTCCTCCTTCACCTCCATCAGCACCTCCTTCTTCTCCTTCTTCTTCAAGTTCAAGTTCTAAATCTAATGGAAAGAAAATTGTTCATAAGAATAAGAATGAAATGCCATTGTTAAAACTTGATGTTAAATTTGAGTTTCCCATATATGATGGTGAAGTAAATGCAAAAAAACTTGATAATTGGATTAGGCAGATGGAGGTATACTGCAGTGTGCAACAGATCAAGGATGAGGCCACACAAATTAAGTTGGCATCTTTGAGACTTGCAGGTACAGCTCTCATTTGGTGGCAAAGCAAGTTGCAAAATGGAATGCAACAAGTGGGTAAGGTATTTCCATCATGGAAGAGTTTCATTTCTACACTTAGGAAACAATTATATCCTTTGGGTTATAAAGAAAAATCATTAATTGAATGGCAATCTTTAAAACTAAGAAAAGGACAAACAGTGCAAGAATACACCGATGGATTTCGAAAAATGGCATTAATGTTAGATATCCCTTTA